>LQNS02277100.1:1637409-1651206 GCA_001587735.2 Parhyale hawaiensis
TTGGACAGCATTGGCAACAAAAGCAAAGTTTCAGAATAAAAAGTGATGTTTCTCACTCTAAGCACGCCTCTTAAGACCAATTTTCTGCGATACACGTAAAGCAACTGAACGAATGTGGAGCTCAAACGTCAACTTTGGATCAAAATTGACACGCAAGATTACCAAGTCATTCCACAGGCAGTGACAGACCATCCAGGAGGAGTGCAGGGAATGGAGGTCTCACTCTTAAGTCTTACAACAATTGTAATGCCATATGACGTAATTTACATCAGTGTGATAAGTAAAAAAAGAACCACGGGGCGAATCTCCAGTAAGACTAACACTGGCTTGTACTTTATTGTTTTCAAAATTCAGGTAAAATTTACAATATAAAGCGTCGATAAAATACATAACACAATTGAAAGCTTAAGAATAATCGAGAACAACCCATTAAAAGTTGCTATAGGGTACAAGTCATATTAGTCATCGTAACTTCCTACACAGAAATAGGGAAAAGTACGCTTAAAATCGTAGTTCGACATAGGTTGAACGAGATCATTAGGCACTTGATTATAAGTTTGAACACATTGAAAGATTGTAGAGCGTTTCTGCACCTCCAGCCTGATAGATGGAAGGTTAAATCTATCGTTTCTCGTGTTATATTATTATCGGAGAGTAGAGGACCAAAATATGTGAGACAAATATCAAGCTCTTCTGTCATGGTCTTGCGCAGAAATTTAAGAATGAAATACCGATGAACATCTCTGAATTTAAGTAGCTTGAGATTACTGTACATAGAATTGTTTGACATTAAGGGGATGTTATTATGATCTCTCTTTACATTTAGCATAATTCTAAGAGTTTCATTCATCTGAGCATCTGTAAAGAAGCGATAGCCTACTGGATAGCTAACAGTATTAGTCTGTGCCTTATACTTGTTCGTGGGCAGTGAGGGATGCGTCTGTCATTAGGCCAGTGTTTCTCTATTTTCAGTCTATTGCGATGAAAGTTTTTACTGTACTGCAGTTGAAGCTGCTATACCGGCCCAAAATATAGGAACATTTTCATTATCCGCACGAGCCTCAATTTACTGACTATAACGATCCTATTGTAATATAAGTAACTTTATGCTGATTCAGCATCTAGTGAGTACCATATTTATGAACTGACAGTTTAATTACCGTTAACAGCTAAGGTTGCGGTAAGGTAATTTGCCCTAATTATTGTGCTAGATGAGGTGACCGGTACTTTATGGTATTTGGTGAAACGAAACGTAACTCGTTTACGTTTTATGATAGGCCTGCCGAGTCAAACGGTGGCATAGCACAGTTTACTTGTAACACTATTTCGTTCCTACCTTGAGGGTCTTTGAACGAAGTCCAGATGACTTTCTGCACGTCGCCCCATGTGTGTGGAGTTGTGATACTGTTTTCTTCTGTTGGGTCTTAACTTGCACCCGAAGGGAAAGCCATCAGTGATTCATCTCCACATTGGACGTAAGCGTGGACCTATTGTCTTTCTGACATTCTTTTTAAACAAGAATCCTCATGTCAGCAGCAATTCGAAAGTCCAGTTTTGTTCTTCGTACAATGAAACTATTAAATTATTTTGTGCCATGGCCTTTCCATAATCTAAGCTTGGAACTCGTACCTCCCTCTTCCTTTTATTTCTGTCTGAGAGTCTGGCACAGTGACACGTTCCAGAATTTATCAAATATGTATGACTGAGAATCGTTCAAATCTTTGCTGCAACAAATACAACTCGAGACAGCTAAGTTGGGTGCGATATTTGTACTTTTGTACACCTCGAATTTTGGCGGTAAGCGATCGTTGAATAGCTTCATGCGGTAGCCTTTTTATTGTACTGATGCATTCGAATTGGAATTAATAACAAATAGGTACCTAATTTGTGATACATTATGAATGTTTCGATGCATTCTGGAAATTGTTTAAAACTTGTTCTCATTTTTATAGGTATGTCTACTCCAACTTGAAATGAAATGTTCTTGAATTAATATCTAGCATTAACTGCAAGCTTTCATTTCTAGGTAAAATGGAGAAAAAGATACGTTCAATCTTAATCAAATGACTTAGTTTTCTAAAACGGCTATGGTATGAAATTATTAGATTAATCGAGGTTTCAGCATCAAAATATCAATACGTTAATTTATTTTATGCTGATAGGGCTCACTTTATGAGAATATTCTAATAAATGGAAAAATATATACTTATTAGTACTTACAAATACATATATCAGGCCTAAGTATAACACAAAGTCAAAGTGAACTTTAGCAACTGTTATAAGAATTTTTTTGGCCGTTAGATAGTTTAGTAATTTCATGTGTAAGAGACACGACGCAGAGACATAATTGGTAATCGTACCGCGTACGTTTGCTGCGGTGGCGCCATTGAGACAAATTCTGGCTGCGCCTAAAGTTTCCGCCTTTGCGTCCACCGCTTAGAAGATAATCCCCATAAAGATCCCCCAACGTAATTTATTATCCTTTGAGTTTGTGAAGCGCATGCAATGTGCTTTCCTTCTGCATACAATTTTTCTTAGCCTTATATAAACCGGAATGGTTGAGGTTAACGTCACTTCGCCCGCTCTATCTTGCCAGAGCTGCAGCACCCAAGTTTCTAAGTCGCATCAGGCAATTCTTCTGGACTATAAAAATCTGGCTTTTTCACCACAAAAACATTAAAACTGCTGAAGTTTTTGCTGTAAAAACACAAGGAATTTACCTCGAGCTAGAGAAGTTAATATTCGTTGGAATGCATCATTTCATCATTAGGAAACAGTTCAATAAGTAATCAAAGAAATAACGCAAATCCCTTTCTGCATTGGATCTCAGACTTAAATTTCTGGTAACAGGAAGGTGAGGCATCAAAGAAAATAGAAAAGGAATTAATTGCGGATCAATCTAGCTGAAACCAAAGGAACTTGCTTTCGGATCAATTGCCAATAGGTTTAAACATAGAGAAACGCAAAACTGCACGTACCATCTAATCATGGCAATCAGAAGCTGCTCGTTTCTTCTCGTTTTCATGGTGTGTTTTGCTCACACTAACGGATCGTTTACTTCATACCGCAGGGGTCCCGACGACAGCAATAGTCGTAATGACGGTGCAGGAGTAGCTCCAATGTCTTCAGCACTTCCGCTTTCTTCAGGCACAGGAAGCAGCTACTACCACCATAGTTCTTCATCAAGTCAAAACAGCTCACAAAGTTCATCTAGCTCCTACTCTTCAGGTTTTCCTATTAGCAGCAGTTCCTTCCCAGGGTTTGGCCAATATCCTGGACTTCAATCTCCTCAAGGATCAAGAAGAAATGATAATCACTTTTCAGGGTTTGGCCAAAATGCGGGACATCAATCTACTCACGGATCGAGAAGGAACGACAACCACTTTCCAGGATTTGGCCAAAATGTGAGACATCAATCTCCTCAAGGATCGAGAAGAAATGATAATCACTTTCCAGAATTTGGCCAAAATGCAGGTCATCAGTTCCCTCACATTCCTTTTTCCGCGTTTGGTTCACCTTCCATTTCTCGTGTTCACCACGGATCAAGAGGGAACGATCACATTTTTTCTGCTTTTGGACAACCTTCCGGAGCTCATAATTTTCCAGGGTCAAGTGTCTTCAGAACCTCGTCAACCAACCAAGAACGTTCCCAAACGTCGTCCAGCAGCTCCAGCAGTTACCAGCATCCGTTCTCCCAATTCGGTGGGTCGTCTTTTGGGTAATTGTCGGCAAGAATTTTTTTGTACTTTTTGGATGTTGTATTGAACGCAGACTTCCTCTTGGTAAGTCGACACAATAACCGTTGACGAGCTGGTATCTCTATATTAAATCTTTAATTGTGATTTAGTTCGTACTCTATATATATCGGTTTTTGTTTTGTCAGCTATGTTATGATAAATGAAAGCAATGAAACTGTTTCATGTGCAGTGTTGTAAACCGAGGCGATAATTTACCATCGCTTTCAGTGCAGTATTTTAAATGACATCGATATTAATTCCAACACATTTTTTCTTTTTTGCTGTATTACGCCTGTTCAACTTAGTAAGTCGCGAAAACATTTTTATATCTTCTTTTCTACGTTATGTTCAGTGATGTGAATTTAACTAGTAATGTTACTACTGATTTTGAAATGCCATGTTATATCCAAGTTCAGTAATACTAGACAGACTTTTTTGAGCGGTTTTGTTTGTGGTGGTATTTACTGGAGGAAACTAAAATAATAGTTTTACTTTTGCTTTTCTTACCCATGTATGTTTAGTGCATTGAATATTGACATTGATTTCAGTATTGCTTCTATTTTCATTTTATACTAAGAAAAAAAATTGATATAATAATATTATGATTTCATTTTTCGCATGTTACGCTCGTTGAGACAAATTTACATTTTAAGCTTGCTATTACTTCCGTTGCAATGCCGTGTTAAGTGAGGTAAATAATCAATACTTTAATTCTACCGTTAGCGTCGTTGCTACGCTATGTTCAGTGAAAACAATTAATGCATTCATATTCAGTTTAGTGAATTAACTTTTGGCCCTGAGTTTCTGAATTGTTTTGATTTTGTCATTGCTATATTTTATACGATAAAGTAGACAGTGGTATTGATTTTATCACTGATTTTTTGTGTCATGTTTTGTTCAGTGAAATGACTCTGGCCATTCCTCTCACGGCGCCCGGAGGTGTTCAATTGTTCATGCTTTACTTGTGTGTCATTACATGTCCATGGATACCCACGCGCTTAGTATTAATTCTAAAACTAGAATGATAGTAATAACAACATTGTGTGTAGTTAGTCAAAGCTATATAAGTTTTCCACTGCTTTCTTTGGTACATTTTTTGGTATAGTTAAATTAGGTTAGTTTATTAATTTTACTGTTACTTTGGTTTGTATTTTTCAGAAAAACCTCAGTCTGACTTTTTCATATTACTGTAATATGTGCTCTCTGTAATGAAAAATGAAGGAATTGATTAAGCCCTCAGTTTTTCCATGCTACTTTTTGTTATACAGTATATGCGTTTTACGCTCACAACATTCCAATGTGTTAGCCTTAACATTCAAATGTATTGACGCATTCTTTGCTCACGCTGTTCTGGCCGGCGGATGTTACCACCGCCGTCTCCAAGTCAGAGTCTTTCAGATGAAGAACTTGAAAGGTTGTTTATGAAACCGTACAAACTGTGCTTGTTTACCAGTATTGCTTTTTGAGTGATAACCAAAATTATCAGGGACCATCCGGCTGGAACCTCTATCAGCAAAAGCTGTCTTTCATGACTGTAACCAGAGTTTTGGAGATATTTGTTATTCTCATAAACGTACTGTAATTTACCAGCGGACTTTCGACTCGAATCCGGCGGAAGAAACCGGTGTTCTAAATGAAGCCGGCAATCATAGATATTTAAGATGCTTGTGCTATTAAGCGTCAGCTTTTTTCGGTACTTAGCCTTACTGTACCAACATTATCTACTGCATTCTGCTTGTAGCACTTATTCAGATGTATACCTTGTGCTTAATTGTCTGCATCTATCAGTAGCATGCTTGCTACTAAATTATTGGATCATATCTTCTAAATCTTCTATAATAAGATGTAAATAAACAAGAAGATCTTGACGACATTCTTTCACCATCCAGCACTGTAGCCTGATAACATTACTCGGCATTGAAGTTCTTTATCACAACCAAGTACGGTGACGAACTCAACTAGAACTCACGCCGCACAGAAGTTGAATATATTACACTTTTAGCAAAGTAAATAGAAATATGCGCGTTATTGTAACTAATTTTACCGTTGCACATTTGTAATTGCAATTGTAATTGTACGGTAAGGTCATGCTGTGGTTTCAAACAATGCGATTTTGCAAGAGATATAAGAGGATTGAGCTTATTAAATGGCAAGTTAGGCCTTGTTTTTTTTGGCACGGATCTAGGTCGACCCACGAAATTGCCTGCTGAAAATAATGAACATTGCTCAACTCCTTCAACCACTCATTGGGTGAATAGACAAACAAATAAATATACAAACTCAAGTCTTGACGAAAACATTATCACCTCCCTCACTTCGTACGTAATTGATAAATAACTCAGTAGCGTAGTTTAATATTGAGTCAGCTGTTTTCATACAAGAAATTGTATTATCGCTCCAATTTTGGTCATATTGGCTTGCAGGCGCTTAAGTCAGTAGTTAATGGCTTTTTTATTTCCTTTAGCAGCGTTTTGGTCTTCCCGGTGTTGCAAGGAGCTTCATTTGGGTTGTATTACCTGTTCGTGGGGGCTCAAGCGTGGAATTTTAATAATAATTGAAACAAGCCCGTGAAATTATTATTGTTTTAAATTCTTTCAAAGTATTGGCATAGTGTTCACATCTAAACAATATGAATCAATTACTATTTCCCGAAAATTGTTTAAGGTAATTACGCGAATACTGATTCACATGTACGTCTGCTTGTAACAGTGTTACTAATTTTTACCGCAATAATGTCAGTAAAATAATATAATGCGTGTCATAAGTCCTGCCTACCGTAGTAAATAAAGACTTATATTGCAAATTAAATCAAGAAATTTCGACAGACAGTGTGCTGTATTGCTAAAAGAAAATCCTAGACTCCGTTTCAAACCAAAGGTAGGAATGATAGAACGTTAACTTTTGTATATTTAATAAGGATATATATATATATATATATATGCAAAACGTAAGATAAATCCGTTTAGAAACATGAAAAAATATATTACCATAGCTTCGCTACAGTATTATCAATAAGATATAGATAATAATACACGACTTATCCTTTGATAATACATGAGATCATATGCAGTGCCACCCTATTCAGAATGTATCAAAATCAAATGAAACTTTATATGTCCTGCGTAATATAGTAGAGAAATATATGACATCCGTTATAAATCCAACTTAAAATTTATTCAAAATAAAAAATGATACAAACAGAGATTTTCAACATTGGGGTTATAGTCCATTAATTTCCGCACCCTTTTCAGAATGTATAAAAATATAATGAAACCTAATATGACCTGAGTAATACAATATAGAATGGTATGAAATCCTTTATAAATCCATCATAAATTCTTCTCAAAGTATAAATGTTACAAACAGACATTTTCTACAGTGGGTTATGGTCTGCTCATTTCTGCACTTTATTCAGAATGTATCGAAATCAAATGAAACTTTATATGAGCAGAGTAATATAATGGAGTAAGATATGACATCCGTTATAAATCCAACTTAAATTCTTTTCAAAGTAAAAAAACTATACAAACAGACATTTTCTACAATGGGGTTATAGTCCACTCATTTCCGCACTGATTATCAAAGATTTTAGAGTCGTCATTTACTTCTCCCAGGTAGGCTTTTGTTATAATGTTATCAATAAGTTTCCTAGTTAAAAATGCATGTTTTGGGAGTCATGCTATACATTTCTCTCTAATCATTAGCCAATAATTTTCCATAACTTTTGGAGCGGTCATCTATGGCCGGCTTAGATGTTTGCTACTGCTTGCTCCTGTAGACGTTCGTGACCACGGAGGATGCGCGGGCACACTCCTCGCGGTCACTATCGCGGACAGACCGAGCATGTGGGGGCAGGAAAATTTGAATGTCCCCTACCTCCTTACCATGACCTTCCTCCTCCCTGCGCTTTACACCATAATAAAGAGCTTGTTGAGATATGTATTTTGGTATTTGGTAACGCTGGGTTTGCTCATGTGCCACATACTCTCAGCTTGCGTTCGCTGTCGAGCACAAAGGAACAGTACGGGTTAAGCAAACTGAAACGGAAAGTAATTCTACTGCCTACTAGAATTACGAAGTAGCTTCTAAAAAATCTTAAAGAAAAGCTACGCATTATTCAAAGAAATAAACCAGTACTGAAGCGCTATATTTGTATTATACTGGAAAAAGCCAAGAATTAGAAAACTGTGGTAAATGCTACAACTAAAATACAGTATATGACGTCTATAGGCTAAATAAATAACAGCAATTGTAATATTTGGCTAAGAGCTCAACAGGCAAAAGATGTACAGTAACACTTTGCCTGAGTTACAAACCACACAATACTTGACTGTCAACTCCTAGTGAGTGGGGCTGGTAGAAGTTGATAAAACTTCGATAAACCTTTGTCACTTAGCATAGTGACCTGAAAAATCTGGTATCTGATACTCCTGAAAAGTGCTCAAATTGAATGAGTAGCCAGTGATCTGGTGACTCTCTCCTATAGGCAAGGTGGGCCAGCCTCGGTATGTTTTATAGGGTAAACTAGAGTACCCAGCCATGAAAAATGACGGTAATAATTTTGTAATGAAGCTTCTTATTAAGCTTGATCTTCCATTAAGGTCAAGTTAGGTGAGCGGTCATGAGTTTGTAAGAGCAAAATTCCTTTCTTGCAATTAAAAGCGCATATATAAGTTTTTAAAAACGAACGAAAGTTGAGCAGCACCAAAAATATACAGTTCAAGCAAATGAGTTCACCGGAAATGCTCAGTACTGATTGTATTTTGGATATCAGCAGATAGTTAAACCTTCAGAATCAAAGTTTAGCTGCAATGGGAATTGAAAATATTTTGGCCTCTGACAGCGAAAAGTTTCAGCTACTACAATGAAACTCAGCTAAGGTAAATATAACCGGAACTAAGGTAGTGTACCCGGCTTTAAAAATGACAGCAAAGAATTCGTGACAATACTTCTATGTTCATCTTTTGCGCTTTTAAAGTCCTCACCCTCGAAGGAAGTATAGAGGGAAACGACCAAAGCCCTGGGCAGTGGGACGAAAAGGTTCGCGGTGGCTTTTTCATGACTGCTTTTCCAATGCAGCGGCGAGACTCAATTGCGTGGCCTGCACCACAGCAGCATGAGCGGCTTGGTGGCACTTTTTCACATTCATTTATCGTTCTGGAGTCAGCATGGCATTAATATTCAAGGCGCGTCGTAAACTGGATACCAAGGGTATCTATGTCCAGTGCTCTGAAAATCTGCAATTCTTCACGCGTGGACAGTATTTGCAGCTGATGCAAATGCAAAGAGCATGAGTCTACTGCTTTGCATCTAAAAGGAAAGTCGACATGCATCTATGCCACCCATTCCAGCCAGCCCGAGCGTCAACCAGCCAGTATGCCAGCCAGCTCGCACCATGAGAGTGGGCCGCTGGCTAATGAAGCTTATTTCCAGTATGTCATATCCCTCTATGCTTCCTTCAAGTCCTTAACCCACAACTACTAACTCCTAATGAGAATTGCGAGCTACGGAAATCAGAGATAATGACAAAACTGTGGGCCTCACTTACATAGAATTCCAAAAGGCATTTGACAAAGTCCCCCATCAACAGTCAATGAAAAAATTAAAAGTCTACGGTATACAGGGGAACCATTCACCCTGGATCTGAGCTTGGCTCACTGACGGCAGCAGCGAGTGAAGCTGCAAGGAGAGATGAGCCTCTGTACACCGGTCTCATCTGGTGTTCCCAAAGAAGCGTGCTTGGCTTCCATCTGTTCTTAATTTACATAAATAATCTTTATATTAATATTGCAGTAAATCAGTAAATTTGCATGTGACACTTAACTGTGCTATCCAGACAGGAACAGGATTGAGCTCCAACGAGACCTAGACCGCCTCATGGCACCGTCCGTAACTTGTCAGATGAGGTTTAATGTCGGCAAATACTCATTAATTTACTTTGTGCCAGAGCAGGAGAACCCCTCGGCACACTTGGATATGAACAGGGTAAAACTATCAGTTGTCACCCAACACTGCGACCTGAGAATTACTATCACAAATAATTTACAACACACACATCAAGTTGACAGGAGTGCGGAAAGAGCAAGCAGAGTATTGGGATTCGTTACAAGAAATTTTGAGCACAAATGCAACGACATAATAATTCCTTTACACGAAGTATTGCTGCGCCTGCATTTAGAAATTGCTGTTCATTTTTGGTCACAACATAATTATGTACGACGATATCGACAAAATGGAAAGAATCCAAAATAAAGTTGCTAAGTTGATACCTCAGCTGCGAAGCAAGCCGTACAGATGACGCCTATAGGAAGTGGGACTCATCTCTCTCGAACAAAGATGACTCAGGGGGCAGCTAATAGGAACATCCCACTGTTTGAAAGGCTTCATCACCGTGCCTACAACGGAACACTTTGAGAGATACGTTAACGATCACTTGTGACACAACGGCCAACCAGAAGTTTTGCTTATACTTCATAATGAACCGTTGGAACAGACAACCATCCAAAGTTGACGGTGCAGTGTCGGCCTATGCATACAAAAATCGCCTCGACGAAAATTGTCAACAGCATCCTCCACAGTTACGAACTCTTCCTCCAAGCATACCAAATTCTTAACGGCCAAAGATTTTAAAAAACCGTAAGCCATATTTCATGCCACAATCAACTTGACGTCTCCGAGCTCCCCGATCTGCAGCAATTAATTGTGCTTGCACGATCAACTTCTTGTCTCAGTTCATTTATTTTCTTCTTTTACTCCTTTTCTGTCCCAGAAGCCCCCATGATTCTGAATTAATAGCAATAGCTCATAGAGGACGGGAGCGTAAGTCCCGATCGCTCTCTGGAAATGGGCCGGTGTGTCCATCTACTGCCAGCTATCTATTGTAATATTATGATCGATTACACATTGTCAGGTTGAACAGGACATACGTTCTTATGAAGATGTTGAAAAATGGGTCGACTCGTGGATAGGATCGAAATAAGTTTCACTATGCCAACATGGGAATTTAAGCGCTCCTACTTCCAATGAAAATAATTTTTGCTACGAATTATTTGCTACGAATTTTTGCTACGAATTATTTTATACAAAACATTGCTTATAAAAAGCCAGGCATCGTTTATTCTACATAGTAAGAGGCTGCGAGAAGGAGAATAAATAAACAAAGTAAAGCTTCTGGCGGGTCAATTGTTATTTCAATACGACGTTACTTTCATTTTGGGCGAACAATGCAATCCATATTGCGAATAAAATTTCGTAGGAGTAGAGAATTGGGCTTCAACAACAGCTGCAGTTGGAGTGTTTTTATCGGATAATGATCACTGTTTAGGAGACAGATGGTGGATAGTGATCGAGCGCGATAAAAAAAAAAATCAGAACTACTTGAAGCTATTCAAGAACTTTCACTGCCAAGATTTGAGGCATGAAAGATCAGCGCTACCACTCACGGTTTAGTCGCCTGCAATGGTATTCAATACACCGAAGATCGAGCGCTTCAAGATCATATACCCTTGGAAAATTCTGGGATGTATGACTGCGAGTGTGAATGAAGAGATGCTGATCGCCAGACACTCAGAAAGGACTACAAGGATTTGTGATGTACGCATCAAAACCAGAGATTGTGGCAAAGCCACAAGCCGTAACGACAAAATATTCTAATTGTATTACTATACGAGAAACAAGGTTTCAACAAGATGTCTTGGTAAATTCGAAAGCCCACTGATCTAAAAGTTATTGAATTAAATAAATTTCTGGATTCTCATTCAAGAAGAACACATGATAGATCAGCGGTCAGGGGTTACGTCAACTATGGAGATAACTCGCTTCTGCTATGTCTTTGGCCGCTAAGTGCAGTCCAACAGAATAATTCCAGCATCGTGACTCCAAACACCCATGATGAAGTGGAAAAAGTCACCGGGACTTCGTTCGAGACTCACAAAGTACACAAGAAAGCTCATTGTTAACGCTTTCTATTAGGAAAATTACGATTTTTGAAATGTTCAATGAGACAGCTTCCTCACTATGTACTCTGTCGATCTTTTGTGTCATTGTCACAGATAGACACTTTTCGGTGCCAATATACCTACCCAGTGCTGTCATACAACTATTTTGTGCATCCCCTGTCAGGGTTTCAAGAGCTCCGCCTCTCATGTTAGATATATTGATTTCAATCGCAAGGTGAAACTAGATTCGGAAGTGAAGCTTGAAAATGAAATGAATGGGAGAAACAAATAAATTCTGCAGTAGGTCACAGAAATAGTGCTACAAATTTGACTGGATTGTAGAACAAGATTTGCACCAAAATAGACGAGTATTAGCCCACCTACATAATACCCTCCAACAAAGTAATTTAATAAGTGAACCTAAAGTAAGGTGAGTATGACATCCTTGTCAAATGAAGCAAACGTTAGGCTCGGTAGATTACGTTAACATGGTTCGGAATCGGGTAATAAGTGTTGGTTCACAGAACAGTAAAACAGATGCCTCCGTACCGAGTCAGAGTTTGGCTTTTAGAAGCAAAATTTCAACTCAGTAGCATCAATAGTTACAAAAATTCTATACCATGTTAAACCCTATACACTTTTGCTTATGGTTATTGATTACTGAAGCTAACTCATTTATTTAAATATTCATTGGTTGTTGCTTCGCTAAACGTTTTCCGTTTCTATACCGTGCAGTATTGTAGTGGTTTGTCTTCGTTGTCTACGGGGCTCGCCGTTGCAGGTTCCTTTGCCGCTCTCCCGCACGAATAACATTGGCAGCCTTTCGCATTTCCCCGAATGAAGTTGTCGCTGCATGGAGCCCGATAGTTTCGTTGCGCTAGCTTCGCCGTCAATTCTGTTTGGGCCTTGCCATAATATAGTCAGCCTTTAATATGGTTTCGATAAATTGAATTATTTACTTTATAATAAATTCTATTTCCATGAACTGAATTAAAGTATTGAACTTGCTACATTAAATCTTTAATTAGTCAGATCTCTAAAATTTAGTTGCTACTTCCAGCTTAGATTGTAACGAAACCTTAGCTTAGAAGTATTAGCCTTTCATCGCGCCAGTGACCTTATATGACCACTTCTAAGGAACAATTGTGGCAGAGATAAGTTTTAATTTCATTGAAGTTTGAATGAAAGTAAACTATTTTAAACTAGAAAATCCTATTTACGAAATTGCTGTTTAAAGAAATAAAAGTTATTTATAGCATTGTAATAATCGAACGAAAAGTTGAAGTAAAATAAAAGAAATAAAAACTTATTTAGATGAAACTTGAATTACGTTTTATTCCCATCCTTTGTTAGCGTGTAGAGCAAAATTCTCTATAATCGACAGATAGCTACAAATTTGTTTCCTTTGCTGACAAGTACATTTCTTGAATCGCCATGAAAATGTAATTTTCGTTTGAAGTTGCTGTATTGAATATTAAATGGAACACTTTTTATCCAAGTTTTACTAGTGTGTTGTCGGACACACTTGGGATTTTGAATGGACAGTGGAGTATAGTTTGGTCTATGTTTTAAGAAGCTATCAACCAGCTGTATGAGCCCATGTGAACTCCAAATGCCACGGCAGTCTCTGGTGCCGCATATTTTTATTATTAGGCCCAAAGTGACCTTCTGGTTCCTACCTGAGCTCATGCAACTACAACACGAGTTTTGTCGATTGTTAACAACAGAGCTGCCCTCCCCCCCCCCCAACCCCGCTAATGCTACATGGTGCTCTCATAAGCCCTATCTAGAAATGAAGTGTTTACCTCGCTCTCACCCTGGCAGTGTAGCTAACATATCATCAGCGTTCGGCATGACTAATGGCATACGACAAGGGGGCTTACTCTCTCTTTAACACCTCTTCTCTCTCTTCTCTTTAACATCTTCAATGACAGCATCTACACCCATCTGAACGCAGCTGGAGTGGGGTGCCACATTAATGGTCACGCAGTAAATGCGCTCATTTATGCTGATGATATGATCCTTGCTTCTCCCCATTCTAGTGGGCTGCAAAAATTGGTCTCTATTTGCGAGAGCGAAGCCAGCAAACTGTGTATTGAATATAATACTGTTAAAACTGTTTG
>LQNS02277100.1:1652986-1666035 GCA_001587735.2 Parhyale hawaiensis
GCGCGTGGTAAGCATAGCCAGTGTGTACCTGCCGAGACTCGTTACCACAATATAGTTCTGCATCTAACCACTTGTCTCATTTGCCCTGCTAATAGAATATCCGTGATAAGAGAACCCACGTAACCACAGTATCTAAATGCTGTCAACAACGTCATAAACTAGCAGCAGAAAATAATTACTTCAATGAAGCCTTTGTTTAGTTGCCCCATTGCGTAGTTTTGCAGTGGAGAATATTTTGTCTCCTATATTTTCATTTAACCTACACAAAGGTTAAACGGCGCGGCCTTAGGGGACATAAATTTTCGCTGGCTGATCCGGAAGACGGTGGAATTCAGTACCCCTGGAACCAATATATGTAGATACATTGCATGCATCGACATCTTCACACGGCGCAAATATATCCTGGACTTAGATGAGAAACAGTTGATGAAATTTTTATGCCCACGACGCGCGCTTACACCTGCCTATATATGTCTATACTATACATGTGTATTTATATCTGTACTACATACAAGTATTTCTAAGAAATACATATATATATATATATATGTATATTCAAACGCTCACGTGAAGCTGCGTTCAATGATAGTTGGGCATCATCCAAAATAATACGACGTAAGTTATCATGACAAGGATCACCAGGGTGCACGGCAACCAGTTCCACTGCGCAGTACCATGGAAGCTTCCGACCCCAGACTTGACACTTCTGAACGTGTCTCTGCTGCCCAAGCAGCTTCTGCTTTATTTTCTTGGGGGTTTAGATGCTTGCATTCTTGGGACTCGGGCCGAACGAACTGAGGAGAAAAGCAATGTCACCTTCATTGGATTTGCCTTGTAAAAACACGTTTACTTTGCCTGGAGTGTTTACATTTTATAATATATTTTCACTGTCCTGTAAAATAGCGTCAATATATACCTTTAGAATAAAAGGGATTTAATGAGTTTCTTCGACAGTTTTTTTTGACTCAATATTTTTGTGTTTTGAGTTTACAAGCTGCAAAACGAGTGGTAGCTATGAGCTGAGTATGAAGGTATCATGAAAAATGCATAGCCTATTTTCATAGCTCTTATATGCATTTATGAACATGTACATTCATATCTACAAGTAAATAAGTAAATATTTACTTCTGACAGGGAATTAACATCAGCTACCTTGTTTAATACTTTTCGCTGGTGGTCAGTTGCTGTGCTTAATATTTTTCGATGATAGTCACTTATTGTCTGTATTATGTTTCGCTGATGACCAGTGGCTGTGTGTAATATATTTTGCTGATGGCTAGTGGCTGTGTGTAATATTTTTTGCTGATGGCTAGTGGCTGTGTGTAATAATTTTGCTGATGGCTAGTGGCTGTGTGTAATATTTTTTGCTGATGGCTAGTGGCTATGTCTAATATTTCCGTTGATGGTTAGCTGCTATAAGCAAAAATATCTCATTAAAGGTCATCCAATTGGTACATAGCTTGGGACGGAGGATCACTAAATCTTGCGATATTTACCCATCGAAGCTCAGCCCCTTTCGTCTTAATTACCCTACATCTTTCTCATTTTTCAGTGAATGTTACCGTAGCTAAGATCCAAAAATACTTTCTAAGCAACATCGTACATCGGAAGATAGTCACACTTGTTTTGGTTGACCTTAGCCGCGTGCGATTTTGTTGATTTAGACTTAGTAAATGTTGAGATGTAGGAGGCCGTTTTCAAATTTTCATTTCATGGCATCTGAGCATCTGTAAAAAAGCGATAGCCTACTGGATAGCTAACAGTTAGTCTGTGCCCTGCACTTGTTCGTGGGCAGTGGGGGATGCGTCTGTCATTAGGCCAGTGTTTCTCTGTTTTCAGTCCATTGCGATTAAAGTTTTTACTGTACTGCAGTTGAAGCTGCTATACCGGCCCAAAATATAGGAACATTTTCATTATCCGCACGAGCCTAAATTTACTGACTATAACGATCCTATTGTAATATAAGTAATTTTAGGCTGATTCAACATCTAGTGAGTACCATATTTATGAACTGACAGTTTAATTACCGTTAACAGCTAAGGTTGCGGTAAGGTAATTTGCTCTAATCGTGCTAGATGAGGTGACCGGTACTTTATGGTATTTAGTGAAACGAAACGTAACTCGTGTACTCTTTATGATAGGCCTGCCGAGTCAAACGGTGGCATAGCACAGTTTACTTGTAACACTATTTCGTTCCTACCTTGAGGGTCTTTGAACGAAGTCCAGATGACATTCTGTACGTCGCCCCACGTGGGTGGAGTTGTGATACTGGTTTTCTTCTGTTGGGTCGTAACTTTCACCCGAAGGGAGAGCCATCAGGGATTCATCTCAACATTGGACGTAAGCGTGGACCTATTGTCTTTCTGACATTCTTTTTAAACAAGAATCCTCATGTCAGCGGCAATTCGAAAGTATAGTTTTGTTCTTCGTACAATGAAGCTTTTAAAATATTTTGTAGCCATGGCCTTTCCATAATCTAAGCTTGAAACTCGTACCTCCCTCTTCCTTTTATTTCTGTCTGAGAGTCTGGCACAGTGTCACGTTCCAGAATATATTAAATATGTATGACTGAGAATCGTGCAAATCTTTGCTGCAACAAATACAACTCGAGACAGCTAAGTTGGGTGTGATCTTTGTACTCTTGTACGCCCCGAATTTTGGCGGTAAGCGATCGTTGAATAGCTTCATGCGGTAGCCTATTTATTGTACTGATGAATTCGAATTGGAATTAATAACAAATAGGTATCTAATTTGTGATACATTATGAATGTTTCGATGCATTCTGGAAATTGTTTAAAACTTGTTCTCATTTTTATAGGTATGTCTACTCCAACTTGAAATGAAATGTTCTTGAATTAATATCTAGCATTATCTGCAAGCTTTCATTTCTAGGTAAAATGGCGAAAAAGAAAAGTTCAATTTTAATCAAATGATTTAGTTTTCTACGACGGCTATGGTATCAAATTATTAGATTAATCGAGGTTTCAGCATCAAAATATCAATACATTAATTGTATTTTATGCTGATAGGGCTCACTTTATGAGAATATTCTATTAAATGGAAAAATATATACCTATTAGTACTTACAAATACATATATCAGGCCTAACTATAACACAAAGTCAAAGTGTACTTTAGCAACTGTTATAAGAATTTTTTTGGCCGTTAGATAGTTTAATAATTTCATGTGTAAGAGACACGGCGCAGAGACATAACTTGTAATCGTACCGCGTACGTTTGCTGCGGTGGCGTCATTGAGACTAATTCTGGCTGTGCCTAAAGTTTCCGCCTTTGCGTCGACCGCTTAGAAGATAATTCCCATACAGATCCCCCAACGTAATTTATTATCCTTTGAGTTTGTGAAGCGAATGCAAAGTGCTTTCCTTCTTCTCTGCATACAATTTTTCTTAGCCTTATATAAACCGGAACGGTTGAGGTTAACGTCACTTCACCCGCTCCATCTTGCCCGAGCTGCAGCACCCAAGTTTCTAAGTCGCATCAGGCAATTCTTCTGGACTAGAAAAATCTGGCTTTTTCACCACAAGAACATGAAAACTTCTGAAGTTTTTGCTGAAAAAACACAAGGAATTTACCTCGAGAGAAGTTAATATTCTTTGGAGTGCTTTCATTTCATCATTAGGAAACAGTTCAATAATTAATCAAAGAAAGAACGCAAATCCCTTCTGAATTGGATCTCAGACTTAAATTTCTGGTAACAGGAAGGTGAATTATTATGATCGATTACACATTGTCAGGTTGAACAGGACTTACGTTCTTATCAAGATGTTGAAAAATGGGTCGACTCGTGGATAGGATCGAAATACGTTTCACTATACCAACATGGGAATTTAAGCGCTCCTACTTCTAATGAAAATAATTTCAAGGCTTCGTTTCTGTTTGCTACGAATTATTTTATACAAAACATTGCTTATAAAAAGTCAGGCATTGTTTATTCTAGATAGTGAAAGGCTGTGAGAGGGAGAAAAAATAAATTAAAGCTTCTGGCGGGTCAATTGTTATTTCACTACGACGTTACTTTCATTTTGGGCGAACAATGCAAACCACATTGCGAATAGAATTTGGTCGGTGTAGAGAATTGGGCTTCAACAACAGCTGCAGTTGGAGTGTTTTTATCGGATAATGATCACTGTTTAGGAGACAGATGGTGGATAGTGATCGAGCGCGATAACAAAAAATCAGAACAACTTGAAGCTATTCAAGAACTTTCACTGCCAAGATTTGAGGCATGAAAGATCAGGGTTACCACTCACGGTTTAGTCGCCTGCAATTGTATTCAATACACCGAAGATCGAGCGCTTCAAGATCATATACACTTGGAAAATTCTGGGATGTATCACTGCGAGTGTGAATGAAGAGATGCTGATCGCCAGACACTCAGAAAGGACTAGAAGGATTTGTGATGTACGCATCAAAACCAGAGATTGTGGAAAAGCCGTGACGACAAAATATTCTAATTGTATTACTATACGAGAAGCAAAGCTTCAACAAGATGTCTTGGTAAATTCGAAACCCCACTGATCTAAAAGTTATTGAATTAAATAAATTTATGGATTCTCATTCAAGAAGAACACATGATAGATCAGCGGTCAGGGTTTACGTCAACTATGGAGGTAACTCGCTTCTGCTATGTCTTTGGCCGCTAAGTGCAGTCCAACAGAATAATTCCAGCATCGTGACTTCAAACACGCATGATGATGAGGAAAAAGTCAACGGGACTTCGTTCGAGACTCACAAAGTACACAAGAAAGCTCATTGTTAACGCTTTCTATTGAGAAAATTACGATTTTTGAAATGTTCGATGAGACAGCTTCCTCACTATGTACTCTGTCGATCTTTTGTGTCATTGTCACAGATAGACACTTTTCGGTGCCAATATACCTACCCAGTGCTGTCATACAACTATGATGTGCATCCCCTGTCAGGGTTTCAAGAGCTCCGTCTCTCATGTTAAATATATTGATTTCAATCGCTAGGTGAAACTAGATTCGGAAGTGAAGCTTGAACCTACCGGGTTAGAACCATGATTGAGTTTTTAGGACTATGTCTCTGACCTTTCAGCATTCGACAGCTTGGGTAATAGGAGAACAATTTTTTTCCCTTTTTAAAAAGAATACTCTTCCAAATGGAATAGCGGCAATATCATTTTGAAATAGTTAAAAACAATGTACAGTATGAAAAAATTGTCGGATAAAAGGCCAAATTTCGAAATACATACTGTGCTTATCTTTTGACGGAGGAGATGCAAAGTCAATGCAAGAAGTATTAATTTAATAATACAAAATGTAACATAATACAACATAATTAATAACAATTTTTTAATATTTTATTACTAAATAGCAGAAACATTATGATAAAAACTGAAATTATATGTTTAAAGGGAATCATCTGAGTATCAGATAATAACAATATAATGGAAATTTAAAATATTTTGTGGATGTACAGAACTGTCTTTAATTCGCACAGAATCTACACCAGATTCGAGAGTTTTTAAAGTTTCAAATATATTCTCTATAATATACAGTGGGTGCTGCTTGTGTGGAACCCATGTAGACTATATTGGTTTTGTTACCCTGGCCGAAGCTGACACTACCACCTTTCTCTGTTTTATTGTAAATTGGATCAAGGTGATGGCAATCTCGTTTTAGGCTAGGCCCCATGTACATACCCTAGCAAGACCATGACGTTACGCTCGCTAGGGTGCTGTCGCGTCTGTGTACACTGTTGAGAGCCATGCTAGATCGCTCTCATTGCGCTACTCTCACGCTCTAGCTCTACAGTGTACAAGTAGCATAACTGTTGTTGTCAACTTTAGTAAGTTATGCTAGCTGATTCATTGTAGCTTCATTACTATATAGCTTTTGTTCTACTTTGGAATTTATTTAATTTAGGATTTACGAGAGTAAACAAATTGTTTTTTGGAGCTCCTGATAATGATTGCCAATGATAACATCCCACTTAACTATCAATTGAAGCTACCTTAACTGAGTATAACACATTCACAGTTCTTCTACCTTTTTCATCTCCTAACGATCCCAACTTCATCAAGATAAATGAATGAACTGTAAATAATGTATCTGTACCTAAGTAATACGTTACAAACTAGTTCACCACCAGAATTGCATTAGGCGAAGTAGAAAGTTGTTATTAGAAAAAAACCCGAACCATGTAATTTTTTCGGAAATTTTCACATTCGTTTTAAAGATAGTCTCATTTTTATACGAGAATGTTAGGAATCTATGTTTCCATGTCACCGATCTCCTGCACTAAATAATCTAATAAGTTTTTGAAAACTTTACATTTTTAAATAATCTCAGTTAAAGTCTAATAGTTTTTGCTACTGTAAAATCGCACGTAAGCGTCTCTGAAAACGAGCTGTCAATGTGAAATTCTTCAACCCTGCAGTGGTTTTCAAAGTGGAACTATACGTATTTGAACAAAATGGTGGTTTTTTGCATTTGGTCAAGGGAACCTCTCAGAGGTATGCACGACGATTGCACGTGCAAGTGCCCCTGGACATCCTAGTAGCTAGCCACAAATGGCCAAAAACCGCTCCAAATACCCAACTTTAGTGCGAGCATCTCCAATTAATGATTATGGCAATGGCCAATAAGGGACATGATATTGCTAACTCATAACGTTACACGTTGCCATATTATTTTTATTTTACTAGTATTAACGTTGCACGAGACTAAGTAATATATTGTTACGTCCTCCAAGGAGGTTATCTTATGTCGGAGTTTGTCTGTTTGACTCTCTTTGTAATTCTCTGTCTGTGTTCAAGATAACTCAAAAAGCTACAGGAAATTTCCAGGAACTGGTGGAAATGATAAGCAAAACAAGGGACCCAAGTTTGGTGATGATATTCTGCTGTGTTTGTCCCTTTATTTATTTTTATATTTCCAGTAATGCCACTCAGGAGGTTTACGAACGGATATTTATGAAATATGCTGAAAATGTTGGAAGTACTACCAGAAAGAGATGACTAATTTTTTGTTTTTAACTGTTTGTCCGTTTGGCTATACGTCTTTGTGTTTGCCTTTCTGTTTGTCAGATCATAAGCCATAACTCATTAACGGATCTTCAAAATATTTGCAAGTATTATTGCAAATGTCGTGTGACCCCAATGATCTAATTTGGGTGATGATCCATTCTTCCGTTTGGTGTTTGTCTTTTTCTTGACTCAACAGAAATCAACAAGTTTGCCTATTTGCGGATCTTCATGAAACTTAGAGGGACTGTTAACAATGTAACGATGAACAGTTGACCAAATTTTGGTGATAATCAAAGAGAAATCTTGGATTCATGACCAATTTGAAGTTTTTTGTTAACTTTGTATCGCTTAGCGGAAGTATGCGCTTTCAGAGTGCTTCTCTGGTGTTTCTGTTAAATGAAGGAACAAAGATTAACCAAACCTGTTTGAAATAGGTTTATTCTAGGGGGAAATGTTACTTAATGCAGACGGTAAAAGGTTGGCTCTGAACATTGAATCTGATATTTCTACACAGACATGTGCAAAAGCTTTGTTTCATCATTAGTTCTGATGGAGCTGCAAGAACTGGTTGATGACTTGAACATGGCAGGAAAAGATGTATCACAGGAATTTTCCAAGTTCTTTGATGCTTTGCCATATGGCACGCTGCTGCAATGTTTGACAGTGACGATATTGGAACCAAAGACAGAGGGAATGCAAGGAAAAATTGAAACCGAACATACAGAAACATCTATGTTACCAGTGTACTCAATAATGTTCTGCTAACAATGTAAACTAACAAACATTGTGGATTATCAGTATTATATAGTAATTAACGTCGTGTTTTTATTTATTTATTTATTTATATATTTATATCTTTCCTGTCACGCTCTATGGGAATAAGATAGGAGAAAATTCAGGTGCCGGAGACGGTATCTTGGATACGGGGGTCGGACTTGAGCGCTCCAGCTGAGTGACCTGAGCTCGCCTGCATGTTCGTGTCTGGACATGTTCAGGTGCCGAAGACGGTATCTTGGAAACGGGGGCCGCACTTGGGCGCTCCAGGCAGAATGCTGAATTTTCATTAAAGAAGCCTCTGAACAGTAATAAGCACAGGAGACAGAGGGGGTTTTCCTGAGGTGCCAATTTTTCTACCGTCATTTATAATGACGGCCCGGGCCACTTGTAATATATAAGCTAGAAAGATATAGAATACGAAAATTTCTTTCACTCTGTGGAAAACCACAAACGTTAATTGTCGCTTATACAAAGGTTTCAGATGGTGTAACAAAAATTTTCTTGCACTAACTTAGCGTATGCGAGAAATCGAGAATTGACTATTTTAGAACATAAAACAATCATGTGTTCTGCAGTGATGGCGAAATCATTAAATAACATCCCGGTTCGTTTTATTTTTCCGCATTAGTCTCCTTTTGATGCCTTCTCAGAATTTTTTGATTATTTACTTCAGCTAGCAATGCCTTTCATCTCCAATTTACTTTAACGTATCAAGTGATAGTACTCGTAATCACTTCTCTACTCGTAGTTTTCCATTCGACAGCCCGTTGAATATCGGCGAGGATTGCTTATTTTTATCAAGTCAGTGGGTGTATCTATCATTCACACCCAGAAGTTGCAAAAGCTTGGGGTTTTCTAAATTCTTGGGTACACCGGGCTTTGCAAAAGTCCTGACCTGTTTTAATATGTAATTTGCCATCCGAAGTTTATAAAAGTTTGGTTTATAATAAAATAAAACAAGGTAATAGTTTGTTATGATCTAAACAACATTGCTATTCAATAGGACCTCCATTGACAGCAATGACACGCCTTAATCGTGGTCGGAACACCTTACACACATTACGCTGGAGGCATCTTCTCTCCCCTGGAAGCTAAAACACCAAGCATCATCACAGAGGCTGGATGCTTTGTTGTGGAGACATAACGAACATCAGAGATGCTTTGGCCAAAGCTCACAACTCGATCGTTCTGTATGTTGAAGACAGGATCCACGGTGAAGGTCTTTTCATCTGAGAAAATGATGACTCGATTTCCATGACTTTTCAAGTCGTTAAGAAGGCGGGAACATCTCTCCTGGCGCATTTTAACCATGTCAGCAGTTAGCATCTGTCTTTTCTGACGCTTTAAGCTCTTTCCACCTTCACTCTTTACAGCTCTTGATACGGTTGACACAGAAATATTCTACCGCAAATTCAGTCATTTTGAGTTTCGGATCATTTTCAAAGGCCCTTCGAACATTCCTCCGTTGAATAACTTGTGGTCTGCCTGGTCGATCTTTGAGGCTTTCATTATTCTTAAGGCGGTTTTCGACCCGTTTCACCGTTAATAAACTGACATTTGCAACCTAACAATGTTCGCCTTCTGGTGACCCGTGCGAAGAAGAGCTGCTATCTTTATCCTTTTTGTTTCCATTACAAATGATGTATAAAAAATGAGCACTGTTACCAGTTATTATGTTATCTGAAATAGTTTAGGAATGAGTCATTGTCAATAAATTTCATCAAGTCTTTAAAATGAGTTTCACACTTTGAAAATACAAAGCAGGTCAGGACTTTTGCAAAGGCCGATACTATAAAGAATCCCATTGGTAACAGCAGTGGTATTGGTAGCAGTCACAAATTGTTGTGGTAGCGGCACAATAGCGGGTTGACTACTATCCACACGGTAAAGCGGCATCGATACTGAATTGACCCTTCTTTTACAGTACGCAAAGTGTTTTTATATTAGTTTGAATGCCACATTCAATCCCCTGAGGTGCGGCTTTGATGGGTTGCGGGCTAGGAGGTTACGGCGCATTTTGCCGTGACATAAAGGCAACAGCTCGGAGAAGGCTGGCGTTAAGGCTGAGGCTTTTGGTTGTCTATTGCTACGCACGTAATCTGTTATAGGCAAACCTTTTAAAATTATGCAAGCAAAAAAAAAAAAGAATAAAAAACGGCTATTCTCAATGAGGATAAAGTACTTTTCCAGGACGCATATTATAGAAAATTTTGCGCACAAATGAATCTTCTCATATATCAATGTTTACATGAGCTATGGAATGTTCTATTGGGAAACGGATTTAGTTTATTCAGTCACACACTGTTCAAATAATATCCCCTACGACTATCTCTGTATCCGGTCTGGAGTAAGATCAGGAGGAAATTGCATCTTGGCATGCCAAATTATCTCCATGAGCGAATATCATGTTCGTCTTTTGGAGGCCACAGATTTATCTACGTCGCTTATTTGAGCGGGCAGCTGAGAAGTATATAGTATAGCGAGACTCCGCACTATAGGAGGTGTGTGGGATTGCATCGGTTAATGATGAATGTTGAGACGAGAGCGTTTGCGGACTCTATAAAGGCAAAAAGATTTCGATGTAATTAATACGGAGCAGAAGTTGCTCAGGGTTTAAGCTCGAACTTACACAGCTTCGAAGCTTGGATAGTGAGAAAGTTCAACTCTAGGCAAAAACAATCTAGCAATAGTGAAAAAGTGAAAGGTACCTTAGTAAGTTTGTGACTAAATGCACTCTGAGCATTTTATCCAAACAATTTGGGTGTGGTCAAATTCCTGTACAGCGTTGCCAATTCTATGGGCATTTCCGAGAATTTGTTCGGCCCATGTCTTAGCCACAACCACTACCTGCATATACAGAAATTTTTAATATTCCCACTGAATTGGCTAGCTGTAGAGTAATTTGACAACGCTCCATCTGCCGTGATAAAATTGTCAGAGTATAATTATTATGAATGCAAATGATCTTAAACACTTACTGTGGTATAGCCTGGCGAATATGTTACCTTTTTTGAAGTTAGTATTTGAGTAGTTAATATTTGTAGGCTATGAGCTTTAGAAAGCCTATAATAGATTATTACTCATATTTCCGATAATTTGAATTCTAGTGCAAATATCTTCCGTGGAGATCGGGCATTCTATTTGAATTTTGGGAACAATCCAGGGGCTTTGGCGTAATGAAGCGTAGCTCTGCCTATTCTAAAGGTGGGAGCTGAACATCCTGATGGGTATGCACCAAGCCATGTGACCGTCAGACAAATATTATGGTAATGCATTTGACAATAAAGAAGGATTATATCTTAACCAAATGTAATAAAATCTTTTACGGTAGAGATTCATCCCCGTAAGAGTTGCACTGAGTGGCGTGTCTAGTGTGCAAGTGCCAGGGCAGCAGCTGCAGCCTAGAGTGCTAAACTGGTGGCACTGTAGAAGTTGCGAGATTGAATACCTACCAAGCCGGACAAGGGAGCTTTGTGGAGGTTAGTGCGCTGAGTCAGCAGTTGTTGGGCATACACAGCTACCGTGGGGCATTTACCTTCTCCAGGAGTGGGTAGGATCGGAGGCACGGGTCGTTGCATAAGAACCTTCCGTCGATGGCGCCATAGTTCTTGACGACACTTGATCGACCGCAGCCGTACTTACTTCTCTGAGGCCAGTTGGCCTATGCCCGCGGCACGAACCAGTGCATGTGGGTCTCCCATAGCAACTAAGTTGCTAGATCTTGAGATATATCAACTCAGTTCGAGATAATATTTCAATGTTACGGCAAACGATATTTTCTAATGATATTGTTTTTCGTTTCACCACAATGAAGGTGAACTAACGAGGATGTAAAAATAAAACACGGATGGGCAATTTAGTAGTGATGGAAAAAGCAATTCTGCGGTGTATCGCAACCAGAATTTCTGGGTTACCGGTGCTACACCGGTGACCCAGCCAGTCACAACTCGCGTTGCAATCATAGCTTAAATGACGACTGCGACACGGGTTACGGTGGTGAAGGTCACTGGACACAAACGTTTATTTTGAATACAAGGAGCTTTAAATTCATGCAAATTCGCAACAGATAAATTTCTTTAACCAAAATTAGTATATAAAATCAATTACTTTGAATTTATATTGACAAAATTTCAATTAAACTGGAATTTCAATGTCGCTAAGCTTACTCGGCTTGTCGCTAGATGGCGCTCTCACAACCACTTTCCCGATTACGGTAACCTTTTGTCAGAGCACGCTAGCCTGGTTTTGGCGTGATTGCGACACACTCCAGATTTCATATTTTGTCAAGGATTGTGCACAAATAAAAGTAGAATAGATTTTGGCACTATATTTTTTGTGTTCATCCAGCGAGATCTGGAATGCACCTTTCCACATAATGGGGAATTAAAGATTACATTCTAACGCATCGTGAGGCAAGGAATTAAATAGAAGGAAGTATCTCTACGTCTACACATGAGTGAAGGCGATGACAGTAATTCCTCAGTTTTATATTGCATTCTTATATCATTGAGCTTTCCATGAAGTGAAGGTATTCCGTTTTTTTATATTATTGCAATGTATCTCATAATAAAATTCACAAAATAAGATTCTTCTTCACTCCTTTATTGTTCTCTCTATACAACAAAATATTAAAAAGTACAAGTTTACATAAAGTACAGTTGAGAACGTGCCCGACTCAAAGTGCCAATCACTTATTGGGCAATTAAAATGCACAATCTGTGAAACATTCGAGGTGCATGAGCAACGCTTTCGTTTTGAAAGGAATCAAGTTACTCCACTATATACACACACGAACATCGTTCACAGATGAAGGTCATCAGGTCATTTTGATACACACATTTCGTTTTTAACAGCAAGCACTAAGGTTACTATCCTAACCGAAATATCATTCACGTGAAACTCAATAACTATGGTACCAATAGCAACAGAAACTATTCAAACATTAAATATAAACACGAATTATTGGACCAAATCTATCTAAATACATATATTCTACTGACTACGATTTACCTAAAAAGTATATATGCTATTGATGTGAGTGACCGTAACTTAGGCAGAATTCTCGTATTTGGCAAGGACGTGTTGTTTGTATTTAAACTTGAACGTGTGATCCGACATCGGTTCAACAAGATCGTTAGGCAAACCATTATATAGCTTTACGCATTGATATATTGTCGATCGTTTTTGAACTTCAATCCTGACACGCGGTAAAACGAATCTCTGGTCTCTCATATTGTACTCGTGAACAGGTAACAATGGTT
>LQNS02277100.1:1680498-1692353 GCA_001587735.2 Parhyale hawaiensis
AGGCCAAGTACTACACGAAGATGGAGAATGTCGTTTTGAGTTGCAGCCTTTCCTTCGTGGTTCATCTTCAAGGCCATCTTTGTGAGTAGTGTCTGCTGTATTTAAATCTAATTAATGATATGCTTCACCACCTTTCTGTTGCAGATGTCGTTCTCTGTTAACAACGATTAAAAGCTATTGCTTTCTTAACACAGAGAAATTTTTGATTCATGTTCAGTAAAGTGCATTTGGTTGTGAGGACCAAAAAAGAAAGTTTTTATTAAGTATAGTAAATATATTTTGGTTCTTAGTCCTGGTGATCATATTATGTCTGGTCAAGCTTGGTGTTAATAACTATTAATTCTCTGAGTGAATTATATTTCTTATGAAGTTAAGAACGATCTGCTTGTTCCTTTCAATCAAACGAGCTTGGTTAAAGCATTTCTGAACTTATAAGCGCTGTTTTCACAGTTTACAAGTAATTAATCCCTTCGTAATGTTACACATTTAGTTTTTTCTTCCCAAATCCGATTTTTTCTTTCTTCTTTTATTGTTACGGACTCGTGGATTATGATCAGTAGTCCATAATATTTCTGCTTTGTTTGATGTAATAGCTATATAACAAAGTACAAAATACTCGGCCAGTTTTTTCAGTCACAGCAGCGTAACCCTTTGTTCTCAAGATGTCATTGTATTTCCTTAAACGTCTTATTCACTTCAAGAAATACCTTAGAGTCGAAGTGTCACCCAGAGCCTACGCTCCTAAAGCGTATCCTAGCTATGCATCTGGCCCTATTAAGAATGTCTTCCATCCATTATCAAAGCGGACATAATTCGTTGTGAAGCAAATGAAAAACTGTACATACAATACGGGTTAGGTGATCTTCATGTCTGTACTTTGAAATTGACAGAAAATGTTTCAAGAAGCGTAAAGAAGACGGCTTTGGTTGATCTTCCTTCCAGTAAAAATCAGAGCTTCTGGCAAGTTGAATTTCTCTCTACCTAACGCTGAAAATTTTAACGCCAAGACAGATGGACGTACAGACGGAGCCTGAAGTAGAATTATAATATTTACTAGTAGACCTATGAGTTAAAAAATTCACGCTATAGTCGATATGTTTGCTCTCTTCTTTGACTTGCCGTTTCCACATTTTTTGGCCCCCTTTTATAAGCAACTCTTATTCCATTCTGTAACCCTTCTGCTTCAAGTTTTTCTTGTCACTGTGCCGCATAGGCGCTTCATCTCTCCATTGATAGCACCTCTTCGTTCTTGAGACAGTAGCAGTCTCGTTCTTCTTTTGCGTTCCCTATCCTCTACCTTATTTAAATGTGCGTCTTCCAAAGCAAAATATTACGTAAAACACTGCAATAAACTTGAATGCCCCTCCAGTCAGCTTATATGCAATGTGAGTGCGCCGTTTCCATAATACTGTCTTCCACACTTAACTATCTGCATCACTGAAGTGCTCAAATTTCGGCCTTTGAAGCGAAATATGTAGTCTCAGAGAAAGATAGTAAGCTCGAAGGAAGAGTTATCTACTGCCCGTGAAATACTTGAATGAATACTTGAATTTAATGAGAAAGATAGTAAGCTAGGAGAAATAATTGTCTACTACCCATGAAAGATCAGCACCTCGTGAGTGCCCCGTTGATTATCTGCCGAATTTATATGTCGTGACCTGAAAGAAAAAGGTTATAAAAACGGACTCCAGAAGCTGCATACATATTGTCCCGATTTCAAGAAGTGTTTCAAGCAAGAAGCGCATCCAGATGGAGAGATAAGGATCCAAGTTTCACCATCTTGTACAACCTGGTCATCGATCTCTACGAAAAAGTAATTGAATTACAAAACATGCAACCTGGGTTATTTTTCGTCTATCTATTTCTTTCAAAGCGGATTAAGCCGATTTACGAAAGTTCTAGTAATCATAGAGACCAGAATCACAAAGTAATTTTTTCGTCGCGCTGTCAGGAATGTTAAGATTTAGTTCTTTTTGTGTAAGTAATTACGTTTCCCACTATTTTTTTCATATTGAGGCTTAAGAGAGAGGTCTTGAGAGGATTTATCTACTCAACTTAAGTACTAGTGGTTTTATTACGTGCTAAGATTTGCCGAAAATACAAAATATAGATAACTGGTATTTATCACAATGTAGAATAATCTATAATCCATGCTAAAAAATAATCGGTTTCTTTCAAGATGCAGTTATTAAATGAAGAGCAAATATTTATGGTGAAAAGCTACAATGAAACAAGAATCTGCAAACAACTGTCCGTGATTTTCAGCTCTTTTTCCTGGTAGATTTTCTCCAAGTAAAATTACTATGAATCGCATTGTGCACAAATTCGCTAACGAATGAACTGTACTCAGTTAAAAAAAGCAGAAGGGGAAAGCAACTGCAAGAACCCAGCGAAATTACATCAATCTATTTTCAACGGAGATCCGAGGTAATCATGATCTATTTTTGTTCAGAAAAATTAATTCAAATATGAGTTATGGATTCATCATTCGAATAATATGAAAAGAGCCACACCTTTATCACTACAAATACCGAGTGCGACAACAAGTTACTGACGAAAACTTTAGGAAACAACGAGAATTTTGTGAATAGTTTCTGAATCGAGAAGATAATTGTTAGAAAGATTGGTAGTTACTGAAGAGCCTCATTTTACTTAAATGAAAACTAAACAGACAAAACGGCAGAGTACAAGTACCATAACACCACCCTCCGGATGATCGTTCATTTAACATAAATCATTTCAGCGGCAAAATCTCAGTGTGAGCTAGACTCTGTGGAAATGTTGCTGCTATTGGCACGATTATTTATGAGGTTATTTTAACGGAAAGCGTTATCTTCAGTTTCTTACAGACATCATCATGCTCTAACTTTAGCAAGGATACCAAAATTGTTGTGATAGGATTTGGTGGATGCAAGACGGAGCACCTTGTCATAGACAATTTATCGTGTGGCATTACTACGAAAATACATTTTACAGAAGAGTCATTGCCTTAGATCACGATGTTAAATGGCTTCCAAGATCTCCTGATCTCACTCCCTGCAATTTCTTTCTATGGGGTTATATTATAAATAGTTTTTGTCACTCGACCAAAGAGCCAAGCAGATCTGAGTGAGTTCATTGAATTTGAAGTTCCTAAAAATGGCAGTTCGATGGTATAAAGAGCAATGAGAAGGATGTGGTGATCATTACGCAAGTGTTTGCAAGAAAATGAACGTCAAGTGAAAGTAGTTTTAGTGTCTTTTCATTCAGTAAATAATAAAACTTTTTTATAGGCATTGTGTTTACTGTGAATGATAAAATTCAATCTTATCACAATTCTTTCATAAAATTTAAATGACCTATTAACTAATATTTTAGCGGCATTTTCGGATTCCGGAGGAACCCCATTTGCACTTCTTGGCGGATTGTTCATGTCTGAATGCAGATATTTTCTAATAAAAAGAAATAATAATAATAGTTGGCTAGAAAACTAACTTCTATAGGTGATATGCGATGCGGCCAAGTATGCTACAATCGTTTCAAAATATATAGTTTCCATTTTATTAGCATTCAAAAGTGAGGTATACATTTTTTTGGATAAAGCTTTATAGCATTGGTTGTCGGCGAACTTGGTACCTCCTTACACCGAGAATAATTGAAAATTCAACATGAATTCTGAGAATACTAGAATTATTCAGAAAACATATACACATACGACGGGAGTTCAATAAGTTCAAAGATTGCTGAAAATCTATACTATAATAAGAGAGCTGTCTGTCAGTCCGTCCGTCCGTCTGTCTGTCCGAAGCCTTATTTTACCCCTATCTAATACTGAAGGAAAAAAATTCCAAGACACTTAGTTTTTTTTTTGCCAAACCGTATCCAGGATACGTGCCCGGGAATTCCCGCGGCTGTGAAGACCTGGTCATGGGCCTTTGTGCACTTGGTTGCTTTTGTGCCCTTGGTGGATAATGTGGACTTGGTGAAGTTCGTAGACTTTGTGGACTTGGTGGACTTTGTGGGCTTGATGAATGTAAAAGTATCGTGAAATTTTTCGATGGGATGTAAGATGTTTTCATAAACATATTTTCATGACTTATTCAACAAAAGGGTTGCGTTTGGTGCACTAGTATTTAATAGAAATTCAAGCTTTCTTTCAGTCATGCAATCGTATTGCTTTGCTAAGTGTACTGCTCTTCTCCGCGGATTCATTCTAGCAATTTCGATATAAGTTTGATACACCTGGATGGGTGACTAATTACTCATTTTAGCATCACCATGAAGCGTTTGGTGCCAATATGTGGCTGGAAGTTCGTGATCCTGAAAATTTTCTGTGCTTTGGTATTTGCGTGGTGAGTGTCAATTAACTGTGTTAATGTGAAGTGGAAAGAAACGCTAGTCCTTTGTTTTGACAGCAAATTTGAGATTATTAATTCTTAGTACTTTGATATTAACAAAGAAAAAAAAAAACCTAGGGGCACAGCCGTCAAAAATGACGTCAAAAATTTTGTGATTGAACTTTTTATTGTTCCGGTTCCCATTATAGATTTTGCTGTATTATAGGTCTCATCCCTGCAGGCCTGAGCTTCCATTAGTGAAACGTAAGCTGTACAACCATGGGTTTTGCAATAGCAAAATATCTCCCTGTAAGATTAGGCGTGAATATCAGCTTGGAATTGGCCAAACGTTAAGCTGCACTAAGAAAATATAGTTCCTTAATATAATTCACTGGAAATGCCCAGGGCTCACCGTATTGTGGATACCAACTGATTGTTGAACCTCTAGAGCAATGTAAATTCAATATAAAAAGGTGTCTACTCAGCGTGAAGATTGAACTGCTACGTTATGATCAGCTAATGAAAGCATAAGCGGAATGGATTATGCACCAGAGGAACGAAAACTTCAAGACTGACTGAGCTTCTATGTATAACTGCTACGAAGTTATTTAGCTATAGGATAGGCTATGTGATAATATAGCTGATGCCTTACAGGATCTAAAACCCTGTCAAAGATACCGCCTTTCATCTACCGTGCTCAGAAGAAGAAGCATCATCGTCATAATTTATGATGAGCACCAAGCTTGTTTGATGAGCACGAAGCAAAATTCATAAAATGCAGTTGTTCCACTTTTGACCTTACTGGCTAGGCGAATAAATTTAAATTCCTATGTGCACTCTAGGTAGCTATGCAGTGGTCGGTAGCCACGTTACCGGGCTCCTTAAATATCCGTCTCGATCTGACTCCTGAACGATGACATGGATTGTATATGGCGGATTCTATAACTTCTCAGGGTGTACTTCCTCCACTGAAGCTTAATTTTTTTCCCATTTAAAAGCGAAGAAGCAGTGTCAAACAATGCACAAGCAAGTAAATAAACAAGACACCAGTAAATAAAGTTCACAGACTTTTAGTATAACGATAAAGTTAACTTTGACAGCACCCTCCACTGGGAAATCCACTCGCGCTGGTTCGTGCGGCAGACATAGGCCAACTGGTCCCAGAGGAGTAAGTGCAGCTGCAGCCTACCACTGGTCGCTAAGCACTGTGGCGCCGAAACGGAAGGTTCAACGACCAGCCACCCCCCTAACCTGGGGCAGGTACCCCCACGATAGCTATGCGTACAGGCAATTGTGCCGATTCGGCGCGCCGAGTGCCTTGAGAAAGAGCCGCCTGGTGTGGGGATCGAGCGCGCGAGCTTCACACAACTGTGCAGAATTCAGTCTCTGCAGCTACCGTGGGTATAATAATATAGATTGATTGATAGATAGATAGACAGAGAGAGAGACAGGTAGATAGATTGATAGGGAGATAGACAGATAAGGGCGTCCATCTCATCGTTGCCACCACTTGTTGTGGCCTTCTCTGTGTCATGTACAGCATGTAGGCAGGCTATTATATCAGCAAGCATTTGATGTTAGTGGTTCAGTAATTAAGCTCTGAGAGAAATATCTTTAGAACTTTTTGTATTCCCCTCGTAGAAACTACATTATAATCTACTTTTGCATCCTCTACAATTGAGGATTTCCATCGATAGAGTTGAAGCAATAATCCCAAAAATTGATGAATGTTGAGCTTTCGGAGGAGCCCATTCAACTAGTAGCAGCGAACTACAGAACTACAAGTAAGCTCACATGCACTGGCAGCTACTAACTAAAAAGGGATGGGTATTGATAAACCATGAAGGCAGCTGTGAAAATATCTTAAAAACAGCATTTTGGTGCGAAAAGAGCCCTTCACTAACTCAATTATCTAAAGTTACACCTTGCGGCTGCCTGTATTATTACATATGACTGCCAATGTTACACTTCCGGACGATTGCCTTTGTTACACCACTTCATTTCTGCATATGTTACATCATTTCATGGCAGCCTTTGTTCCGCCATTTTAGCTGTATACATATGTAACATCACTTAATTCATGGCTGCACAATGTCTCACCACTTCACGGCTGACCCTGCTACATCCCTTCATGGTTGCCTATGTTACATCACTTCACGGCTGCTCATGTTGCATCACTTCATATCTGTTAATACTACACCTCTAATAGATGCTATGATGAAGCTCTAGCGCTGCCGTCGCTCCTAGCTAGACATTAGATCTTCTTTGCTTTTCTCCTTTAGCGATAAGTAATGCTCGCGGTTTCACAAAATATATACCATCAACAAGTCCATAAGCCGCTTCTTTTGGCATTTTATTAGAAATATGAGTTTACCATCAAATTCAGAAGCCTATGTTTTACAACATCAGACTATTCATTTTGTTTAATGTTGGAAAACCATTTGAGTTTACTGAAAACAACAAAGGGTATAAGGTACACGTGCTTCACACTATTTCCCACCAATCCATTATATTTTGGTGAATGTGTTATATTTAAAAGTTTTTATTAAAGGATTTACGGGTGCGCCTATCATTCGTGACTGAAAAAAAGAAGAATATTTATTTCTCATCTGGAGACTGTGACCTACAAGGTTAGGACACAGTATCCTGAGGGTTTCATGCTTAGTACTAACATAAGAATAATACTAAAGAGTAACATACGAGACAATAGGCACTAACATAAGAATATAGCGTTAGGTAATGGACCAAAATTGAAAAATGTGTCTGTCTGTGTAAATATTCTCCACCACTTCGGGTCTATGCCAACGCATATCCAGGAGAATACTTTATTTTTCATGTCCACTATCACCGTGATCTATTTAGAACTTGGAGGTGTTAGATCCCAAATTGTGCTAAACTATTATGCAGATGTTACTTCTCCTGCATCTGTTGATATAAATTTTAGTGTGAGTAAATGAGCAATCACAATTCAGGCGAAAACGCGGCCAGATGCACTAGTGTTTAAATTTTCCAATATTTTTTTTTACAGGGGGAGAGCAACTGATGGACTTTCTTCAAGCGGCAGGAGTGGGGGCAGCAGCAGGGGTCGAAGAAGCAGCAGCAGTAGCAGCAGTAGCAGCAGCGGGGGCAGCAGCAGCAGCAGCAGCAGTAGCAGTAGCAGCGGGAGCAGCAGCAGTAGCAGCAGTAGCAGCGGGGGCAGCAGCAGCAGCAGCAGCAGTAGCAGCAGCAGTAGCAGCAGCAGCAGCAGCAGCGGGGGCAGCAGTAGCAGCAGCAGTAGTAGTAGCAGCAGCAGCAGGGTCTTTGGCATGCCTATACCGGTATATATGCCTCATAGGCTCCCACCCTGGTTTTTCTATTTTTAGGGTTAATGCAGTATCATGTCTCCCGGATATTTCTGCTGATCAAGTACATCTCTTTATTGTCCAAATTAGAAATAGGATCATGTTTTGGTGTAGGGAAATTGGTTAATTTTCTATCAAATTACTGAAACCCGAACTTGAGATACTGTTTTTGCAATTCGCCAAAGAACATGATATTGAAAGCCTGCAGCTCGAATACTAAAAAAATTACCCTGAAACAAAAATTTAAACGTGCATCGGTATATATCTACTTGATATTTCCCAGTTTCCTTGAGGCAGGAGAGTATTAGAGCATATTGATTGTCATATAAAATTGTGAAGTTTTCGAACTCTGCATAAAATGACAAATAATGCGATTAAGGAAACGCATCTTTCATTTATTTTATTAAAAATCGGAAATAGAAGTACTTACATCTATTGATAATTTACGCGAGACGACATCTGCCAAGTATTTTTTGGACTAACATTTTCCTGTTTTAACGGATTATTGAAAATACAGATCTTTAACTGCTCATGAACTGTGGAAGTTGTCTACGTATAGGACGCTACTTGCCTCTAAATGATAATTTCTATTAACAGTGCCCATGAAAATGCCAGTAAGGCCTATTTTGCTTTGTTCAGGGCCAATGTTGCTTTCGAGTTGTAAAGGAGCTGATTGAGATAAATACTTTTTTTTCACCATTCCGGAACTTTCTCTTCCCAACTGATCACGATTTACGGCATTTGCGGATTGAAAAATTGGGATCAATAAACAAGGTACACGTAACGAAATTGAGGACAAAAATAGGTACAATAATTATGTTGGCACACACTGGCATTGGCTAGCAGAAAATGAGTTATACAGGCCTTCATTGACGTTTGCCAAGATATAAAGGCATGCAGTGGAGCATACTGGCAGAATTGCTCTACGATCACAGCTATTATCTGAAGCAGGTATTTAATGGCACATTCTGACAGAACTTGGGTATGCAGTGGTATGTAAACGTGCATAAAATTGCACTGATTGGTATGCACGCTACCTATTAACTTCTTTTCCTCTTGAGCTACATTAGTTCACTAGTTTATGCGTTTTTTTTTTGTTGGCGGGGGTCCCACCATCGCGTCTTCTGCTTTTCTTTATACATGCATTGCTATTTAACTTAAGCTAATATGTTCTAGTAATAATTGATATAGCTGTATACTAGCATGTAATGCACTCTATTATAATACACAGTTGTTGAATGGTTGCTTGGTTGCTTTCTATATTGCTTGCTACCTTGTTTGTCAGCTCCTTTGGTTGGCCCTTCTCTTCGTCACATTCAAAGAGGTTCGATAGATAGAGTGAGCACAGACACATTTCGCTGCAATTGCCAGGGAAGTTTTTTGTTCGTTTATGACTGCTCCCTCTCCAATCACAGGCTGTCAGCCACCCCTTCCCACCAATACGAGGCTTCCAGCCGTTTCTACTGACAATCAGCCAGACTTCAGCCTTTCCGGAAAAAAAAAACAGCTTCAGATCTCCGTAGCCGTTGCTACCTCCTTTTTATTAACACTCCTTGGTCACGCTCTTAAGGACTGAAATACGAGAGAATCCATCAACTGCAAAAAAGATTAGATAGGTACGATAAAATTTCAGTACTTAGAAATGCGATGATAAACATTGTTTCTGAAATATACTATATGCTCGAAAGTGAAAATACTGAAATTTCTGAAGCCCGCTTCGCTTTGGAAAGGTGTTCGGCATACTTGTTATGACTTTCCGTTTCAGTGTGGTGTATGTAAGGCGGTATCTTCGATAATGTTTTTTTTTATTCTGTCTGGCATAAGCTGTCGCGTATATTTGCCTCCGCCAAGGTGATTATGTTTTCAAATTGGGTTTGTCTGTCTGGATCCTCGTAGGTCTGTCACCAAGATAATTGAAATAACTATTTACGGATTTTGACGAAATTTGCAGGGATTGTTAAGTATGTTAGGAGGAACAGATGATTACCTTTTGTTGAAGGTCCTTTCAGTTGCACGTTTGTTTCTTTGTCTGTCTGTCGTATGTTTTTTAATGCCTGAACTAAAAAGTTATGAGGTGATTTTTAAGAAATTTATTTGAGTTGTTAGTTAGCTATATCACGAGGAGTAAATGACGAGATTTTTGTCATGATATGTTGGTTTGTTCATTTGTTTGTCGCTATCTTTAATGAATGGAAGTTTACAGGAGTTGTTTGGAATATTAACAGCATAGACCGAACAGTACTTGACTCTTAGGTCCAAAGTGGCCTCTGACGCTGGCAGCCAAAATGGGACAAATGGGATTTTCTCAAGAGCTATTATGAACTTGTCGAGACACGGTCATGCAGGCAAGCGCCCAAGTGCGTCCCCGCCGTATCCAAGATACATCCTCTGCAAGAAAAATGTTGGGTTCCTTGGAAGTTTTTTCTTTAGTATTAGATAGGGGGAAAACTTGCAATGCTCTTAATGTCATAATTATTTTAATGATAGCTCTTGAGAAAATCCCATTTTTCCGTTGCCGACTTTTGACCGCCAGCGCCAGACCTAAGGGTCAAGTACTGTTGCGGTCTATGTTAAGACATAAGTGATTAAATTTTGGTTATGATCCGTTGGTCTGATTGTGCGTCTGACTGATGTTTGTCAGAATGTTTGTTAACGGCCTAACTCAAAAAATATGAGCGGATCTTCAAAAAAATTGCTGAAACTGTTAATTTTTACAAGCCACAAGTGATTAGATTTTGGTGTTACTACAAATAAAATCATGGCTTCAAAACCAATTTGAATTGTCGTTACTGTTGCCTTGCTTAGGGGAGGTATACGCTCTCAGAGTGCCCTAGTTTTCGCTTTTTTTGTAGCAAGCTCAGTGTTGAACAGAGTTCTGGTTCCTTGGGTGCATAACCAGTTTTACCTGCTTTCCTTACCTGAATTTCTTCGTGTCAGTTGAAGCTTCAGGCGGAACAGAAGCAATATTATTTTCAATTCACATGGCAGCTAACTTTCGATCTTGGAAGCTTAACGATCTGCTGGTATCTAGGATACAGTTAGCACTGAGCACTTCCGGTAAATTTGTTTCACTGAACTTTGTTTTCATGCTGCTGCTCAACTTTTGAGCATTTCAAAACAGGTATTTGGGCTGTTACTTGCAGGAGGGAAATTTTGTTCTCACACACTCGTGATGGAAGTGGTTCCGTTTCTTTAATGGAAGATCAACCCTGCAGGTAGGAGGCCTATCATGCAGCAAACCCTGTACTGCAAGCAAGAATAATAAAAAACGTAATAATAGTACTATTGATATTATTTTCGACGGCAGGGTACTCTAGTAACGTATACCAATAACAATAATGGCCTCAACTGTTATCTGCTGATATATTATAATTACCTCCGCCAAGGATGTTATGTTTTCGTCTGGTTTGTATGTCTGGCTGTTTGTTTGGCTGTCTGTCACCAAGATAACTCAAAAAGTTATGGACCGATTTTTACCACATTTACTGGGACTGTTATGTTATAGGAGGAACAGATGATTATAACTTTTGGTGGAGATCAGTCCATCCCTTTGTTTGTTTGTCTGCCTCATTTTTCTCAATGCCGTAACTCAAAAAGTTATGGACGGATTTTCATAATATTTACGTGAGTTGTTAGGTATATTATAAAGTCACTTACTGGTTTAAAAACACTACTAGACAAACAAGCAAGCATACAAACAACGACGCAAAATAAAATACAAATAATCGCGTTATTGAGTTTTTCAAAATAGTGAATCTGTATGAAACGTGCAGGAATTGTTAGTAATATTGAAAAACACGAATGAGTAAATTTTGGTGCAGATCGGTTGATTCGTTTCTATACTTGAGTTGTGTTTGTCATAACGTTTGTTACACAAAAACTCAAAAAGTTTTGAATGGATCTTTATGAAATTTCCAGGAGTTGTTAGTGATGTTGAATGATATAAATGACTAAATTTTGGTGCAGATCAGTTGGTTCGTTTGTTTGTTTGACTTATGTTTGTCATAATGTTTGTTAGCAGAATAACGCAAACAGTTATGAAAGGATCTTAAAAAATTGCAGAGACTGTTACCTTGAGTTACCCTGAGTTACCTTGAGAGTCTTCGGAAGAAGTCCAGGTGACGTTGTTCACGTCACCCCACGTGTGTGGAGTCACTCTGCTGGGTGTCTTCTGTGGTGCCGCAGTTTGCGACCAAAG
>LQNS02277100.1:1755865-1783957 GCA_001587735.2 Parhyale hawaiensis
GGGGGTCTGAGTTGGGCAGGGGTCTGAGTTGTCCGGGGGTCTGAGTTGGCCGGGGTCTGAGTTGGCAGGGGTCTGAGTTGGGTGGGTCTGAGTCGGTGGGGTCTGAGTTGGGGGGTTTGAGTTGGGAGGGTCTGAGTTGGGGGGTCTGAGTTGTCCAGGGGTCCGAATTGACCTGTAACCCTCCGGACTAAAGTATTGGAAATAAGTTCAGGACTCTCACATATGTCTTAATGGTTGCATTGAAAACTGCTGGTCAAGGCGAACCCTGACAATGGCAACAAGCAACAACAACTATATGTATTATTGGGATAGTAACAAACGCAATCGTTCTGGTAATGCTATATTTATTAAGTTGAGTCCTTTCCTTACATAGCCATACTTAAAAAACTGAGTAATATGTAAAACAACTACGATATTGCTCTTAAAACCATTGGTAACATTTGGAAAACTTATTGTGGAAGCCAAGTACGACAAAAATGATGGAATTTTTGATGGTGTAGCACGTAGCTGTAATCTTATTCTAGGTACTTATGATTCCTTACGTCAGTCCATCCGTCTTTTAGTGGAAATATAAATGGAGCGGATTTCAGCCTGGCGGTAGCCCAACCCCACTACCCCTTCTTCGGCGGATAACCTGACTGAGTAATTGGCTGACACTCAGTGCTACATTACATCAGTCAAGCTCACATAATGGCACTAGAGGACCGGGGCGTAAGTCTCGGTGCCTCTGTGGGAATGGGCCTGTAGGTCCGTCTGCTCCCTATCTAATCTAATCTTATTGAAGCAAAAGCTGAATTGGGGCACATGCTAGCAAGAAACTTTCAACACGGGATGAAAAAAAAGATGCTCGTAGATTGGAATGGATACACAGTCCACTAATGCGCATATATGCCCAGCTAACAATGTTAATGTCGCCCCCTACCCGCTGACGTCATCCTCAAAAAAGTACAGAAATTACAATCTTAAGGAAATTAGCGCGAGGTCCTCTGTTACTGGGCACGCCATCGTATGTAGCAGGTTCTCCACTCTCGCCCTTGGAAGCTCAAAAACATGGTGCTCTGTAAAGAGGGAAACCTAGTTTTTCAAATTAAATTTTTGTATACGGAATCATGTAATCAAAGGCAAAAAGAATCCACATTTGCAATTACAAGCTTGGCATCAATCCCAAAATTGGTTACAATTTAGGCTATCGATTTTTTGTTGTCAGCAATTGCGGCATCGCAGAAAACCCGCAGTGCTCCCCGGGAATTGCTGAGCTAAATGTAGAGCTGCCGGGTACATTTTTTTTTTCCTAAAAGGGTTCGTAGTAGTCATCTGGTTTTTCCACACATTCTTTCAGGGTGTCAAAGAAAGCCGTTTGGGGAATGCGGTTGTTGCAATTGTAGGGGCCCATCTGATGAATCAGAGCGTAGTGGCTGCACTTCATTTCTTGGACATTGCAGTTCTGCGGAAGCAAAAATAGAATCATAGCGATAAAATTTTAGACCATGTGAATGTCTGCATTTACACTTATCAGTAAACGAATACTGTAATTGATGCTATCTTGAATTATTTATGTTTTTATCTCTATTGCTTGTCCGCATTTAATTAAGCTTGAAAGATTTGTTTTCCCTGAAAGAGAACGGTATGATTTTCTGAAGTCTATGTAATTGGCGGCGCTCATCTCTTTCGATATTGTGAGTCAAAGATGAAACTGGTTGGTGTAACGTTCACTAATTAGCCCAAAGCAATCAAAATATAAACCATGAGCAAAAAGAGTGAATTGAGGTCAGTGCAGTTTTTTGGATTTTTTTGACTAACCCCATCGCCACAAGTCCCTCGACATGTAAGTATTGCATGGGTTTTCGTCTCGATACATATGTAACATATACGTACTGCAGCTCAATAACGTTACATCCGTATGCCGAAAAAAAAACTCTGGTGATACTTCCATAGCAAGTGACCCATCTACATTATGCTAAAAATCTGTGAGCTTTATTTACTTGGCAGTTTACTTGCTTATTTATTTAGTTGCTCGATTGCACGCAGTTTGGATGAAATTCGAGCGTTGAAGATTTAATTCGGCTGCGTGCGTGATACGGATGATGAACCCGAGCTCGGCTGCATTAACTTGCGCGTTAAGTTCAAAGGTGATACGGGAAATACAACGGGAATACGTAACATGCATACCTATTTCCCTTGCTTACAGGCTGAGTGTTGAATCTTTCTTTGAGGAGCAGAGAAGCGGGTGATGGTGACCCTTACCTAGTCGAATGAATGACTACAAACGCGTGGTCTATGATCAGCTGAATATCACCTGCTTTTTCTCTTTGAAAAAGCAAAGATAGTGATGGTGACTCAATGGGTCACGGGCCGTTCAGTACGGTTTTAAACTTATGACTACATCTCCTAGCTCAATACTTTGAGGATACGCTCATGACTGGGTGACTTGCATTAATAATATTTATAATAAAATAAAATTAAACGAAAGACAGCCTAATCATTTGAGTAGATTCAGCAAATGCATAGTGAAAAAATATGATACACTTCTAGAGGAAACTTACAGCTCTGTATTTCTCCATGTAACCTCTCACAATGTCCTTAGAGCATTCTTTGTCAGTGGCACATTCGTCAAAGTCTGCAATGGAGAAAGAAGTACATCTAGTAATTTTTCGATTGGTCAAACTAAAAAACAAACAAGTTAGTTGCTGCAAACGGCACTACAGTCCAATATTAAAAAAACAGAGAATATAGAAAATCCAGGGAAGATAATAAATTTAGACGTAAGCATACGACTACCATAGTCAGTAGAATTGGTGAAGAAAGCGCGAATTTTCACGCTGGGCTCTATAAAGTCTGTCAGTTACAAGGGATACATACCAAGGCGGGCTCGTCCCATTAGGTGCATCAAGCCTTTAATAGTTCAGTTGGAGTGTTGCCTCAGCTAGGTTACTTTCTGCACCACTACAGAGCAGCAAATGTAAGATAATGCTAAGAAATGCAAGACAGAGGTAAGTCATCCTATATATTGGATAAAGGTAGAGGGAGATGAGACGGTGGACTCGGCAGAGCTGCCTAAACCAAACAGTGCTAATGCTCTTCATGGGCTTGGCTATCGGTTTGCCTCGTGAATGCCCCTACCAGCTTTCCTTCTTCATACCGCTCTTAGAATGGGATTAGCACAAACTATTAAAGAAAGTAAATGACTAAAGAAAGGAGTGCCACCGAAGAGGAAGGAGTGGAGCTCATACGAAACGGCACTCTTCACCTATCATACAACTCGATTGAATTCTTCTAGCGCCCTTCGAACTGCAGCTCTTCCCCACAAGTCGTTGCAATTTCTTGCTTCCCCAGGGTTGAAAACTTCGTTCCTCTTCCCATGCGCCCTGGATCAGCATCTCTTGCTCAGTGTTCACGACTTTGTTTCTATTTTATTCCCAAGTGATTGTTGGCCATTCTATTTCTCTTCCTAATTGCTCAAAGCTTAGTGTTCCTTCCTCAGTGATGTTCACCGTGTTTTTCTCTCTTCGTTTTTACAACTCCATTCCTCTTCACCTATGGCAATACATCGTGATCAAGGGCATGTTCGACTGGGCGCTGAAACTAAGCCTTACAGGTTTGAATTGTTCAAAATTTCAGACACATGATATGGTTTAGACCCGTTGATTGAGTCAAGTTTAGACAGTGGCTGTTAACTGAGTTCATGTGAGACTTCCAACCGCGATATCTTGTTCTGTAAAATGGAGTTATCTGCCGACTCAACCTAATCGCGTTGATTTTAGGACTTTCAACACTATTCAAAGTGGCGAAATCAAAGCTTCTGTTTGAAGTTTCCAACAAGTTAAGCGTCGAAGGCTCAATTTCGGCACCCAATCGAACGTAACATAAGACTCTTCCTCTTCCTATTGATTAAAGCTTCATTTTTCTTCGCAAGTTAGATTAAAATCTCAATAAAGCTTCATCTCCCTTCCTCAGTGGTAAATACTCTACTTCTGTTCTCAGAGATTACCTCTTTGTGGGTCACAAAGAAAACTCAAAAAGTTGTGGGTCGATCATTGACAAATTTAAAGGGATTGCTAAGCATGTTAAGCGTAACAGATTGTTAACTTTCGGTAATGAACCCTGCAACGGTTTGTGTGTTATTTTATCTGCTTCGTTTTCCTTTGTTCCGTGACACAAAAGTTTATCTAAGGATTATTAGTAAATTTATATCAGTTGCTTTGATTATTACGTAGACCAAATGTCTAAATTTTTGTGATGATCTGATGCTTTGTTTGTTTGTCTTTCTCTTTGTTTATTGTCATGCTTATTGCAAAATAACTCAAAAAGTTATTAACAGATCTGTATGAAGTTTACAGGAATTGTTGGATCTGTTAAAAGACGTAGAAAACGGTTAAATTTGATGATGATAAGTTAGTCTGTTTTGTGTGTTTCAATAGTATTTTCCAGGATGTTGGTCAGCAATATAACTCGAAAAGTAGTGAACGGTTCTTCAAAAAGCTTACAAAAGCTGTTATTATTATTATTAGAAGGAAAATGTGGCCAAATTCAGCACTGATCAGAAGAAAATTATAGCCCAGAACCAATTTGAAAATTTGGAAAACGTTGCCATGCTTGGCGGAGGAACGTATGCGCTCTCAGAATGAGGGCTCTAGTTTTTCCTTCAATTACCGGCACAAATGATGCTGCTTTTACAAGATTGTCTATCTTTCGCCAATATAACTCACAAAGGTATAGACGGTCCTTTGCAAAATTAAATAAGAATGTTAGTCATATTAGGAAAAACAGGTGATTAACTTTTTGTGAAGATTCTTTCAATCATTTCTTTGTTTGTTCGCATTGATTTTTCTTAGAACCATGACTCAAAATGTAATGGACGGATATTTATGAAATTTGCATAAACTGTTACGTCATGTGTTCGTTGCCAATCCAGGGATGCGAGCTCTTTGCGGAGCTAGGAACACTGATTCAGCATTGATAGGTATGCACTGCTACCGTGGGGGCATTTCCCTTCCTCAGAGATGTGGGGGTAAGGAGGGGGTCATTAAACCTTTCGTTGATGGCGCTATGTTATGGGTGCCCGGTGGTCGATTGCAGCCGTACTTACTCCTCTGGGACCACGTGACCTATATCTTCAGGGCAAACAAATACGTATGGGTTTCCCAGCACAGGGTGAGGTCAAATTGACTTTGTCTTTACGTAGAGTAAATAACCAAATGTTTATGATGATCTGTCTATCCGTTTGTTGTTTGTCTCTATGTTTGATTTTATGTTTGTCAACAATATAACTGAAAAAGTTATGATGGATTCCCTATGAAGTTTGCCCGAACTGTTAGAAATGTTAAACGACATCAATGAATAAACTTTATTGATGATTTCTTTTTTGCGTTTGTATGTTTGATGATTTGCCAAAATGTTTTTCAGAACGTAACTCAAAAAACTAAACTATTATATGAAGTAGCTTTTTGGAGTTTGAAGAAAATTTCAGAAGCTTCTTTTACTGTCAAAAGGCACAAATTACCAGATTTTGGTGCTGATGGGAAAACATTGTTTTGACACTAATTTGAATGTTTCATTAACGTTGTCTTGCTTGGAGGAGGTATGATCTCTCAGAGTGCGCTAGTTACTACTCTTTTGCTCTCGTAACTAAACTGTTGCATTCATCCATCCCATTTCACTCGTTTAATACCCAAATAGACTTACCTAAACGGTATGACCGACCGGTGCGGCTCGTTTCGCTGCGCCCATCCCGCCAGAACGCGTGGCTCATGGCGAAGTATCCGAGGAAGTCTCCGTTCCTACTTGGTCTGCAGCCTGTTGCTGCTTCGCACATGCACTCAAGACATCTGTCGGTGAGATATCCTGCACATGGTACCATAATAAGTATAGGAGGACCAGGTAAGCCTCCGGCAGTGGGACAAAGATGATACTAGTGGTGTGTTACGGTGGCTTTCGGAAGCGGCTTTTTGATAAGCTCAGTTCTCATAGTCGCTATGGATATGAAGGCGCAGTGAAGGCACCATCACCAGATCGGCCAATTACTAAAGCATGAGCTGGCTGGCGAAAGCCTGCTGAAAAACTACTCATCGTTCAGGTCGGGACGGACAGTTAAGGAGCGTGGCTACTTAGATACCAAATGCTATTTACGTCGAGTCAATACAGAAGTGAATATCTGAAATTTATGATACCAGGATAATATCTGCAACTATTATAGAAGAAAATGATTCAAGTCTGTTGGTTTTGAAGCTAGGAGGAGCTAAGAGGCAATAGCTCAGAGAGTACCGGGGCGTATGTTCCGGTGTCTCTTTGGGAATGGGCCTATTGGTTCGTCTACTGACGCCTATCTAATCTAATCTGTGTTCATTGTACATCTACGCTACTCAATCCAGCCTGCCTGCCGATTCGTGCCATGAGACGTGAGCCGCTTGTTAATGAAGCTTATCTCTCTTGCAGCACCTCCGCCTACAGGTGCTTCTTCCGAGGAATGCTTAATGTTCAGAAGTTTCAAAGTTGCAGAAAAAAATTTTAGTTACTGTTATCCAATATCTAGCCGTTAATGATGACATTAATAATTTCGTAATGAAGCTTATTGTTTATGTTTGCGGTTCGGGTACTGCTGGAAAATATGCCTCACTAGAGTATCAAGCCGTCAAAAAATGACGGCAATAATTTTATAAATCAGGTCTCTATTGTTCTTGCTTGTGGTATGGGCATTACCGCAAAAATTACACCTCATACCTGTAGGATGATCTTCCATTAAAGCATTGAACTTCTACGGGTCCCGTTTACTGTTTACTAAGAAAGACTCACCGTGAGATGAAACAATGCAGAGAGCGGCCACCAGCACTAAGACGACGACTGACTTGACCATCTTCTTGATGTGCTATATTCAGGCTCCGAAATATTGATAAAATAGGTCTCTGGAAATCGCGAGATATAATATGGTAATTTTGAATAAGCCAGACTAACTTTCAAAGTGGTGTAAATAGCTAAATGAATAAATAATTATTGCATGGATGATCGTGCGGACACTTTTTTCTAAAAGTAGAACAATGAAAATTAAAACTCAAGATAAACTATAACGCCTCGTAACCATACCCGCGAAAAGTACTGAGTCAGGAGCTATAATACAACGTCGTCATTTTTAATATCCAACTTAAATAAAATATTTTTGCATTTTTCACATCTTGGTCAGCCCACCCGACTGCCTGAAAAAAATTTTGATGGTTGATCAACTCCTTCTACCTGTTTTTCGGTGGACAGACAAACAAACAAATAACTTCGACGAAAGCATGATCACCATTCTTTGCTTCGTTCTACAAGAGTATGAAATTAACATCAGCACTGCTGTATCCATCGGAGATGATGTGCACGTTTTTTAAAACAGTTTACTAGGTTAAATTTCGCGAACCGAGAAAGTCTTTAAAATGGAAGTTTTCCGAAGCGGACAAGACGGAGAAAATCCAGGATCGTAAATAGAACACAGCGCCATTTTATTATTATCATTTTTAAAACAGCACGACAAGGAATCAAAGCACGGGAATAGGAATAACAAAATAAACACCGAGCAATCCCAAGACGCCCATGTTATTAGTAGAAAGACTCTCTCACAGCCGACTTGAACGCCTGCAGACCGACAAGATTGAACTCTGATCTCGGCAATGAATTCCATGTCAGCACCGTTCTGGGTATGGTACGTCGACCGAACTGCCGGGAATGGCAGCAAGCCGTTTCCAAGGTAAAGAGATGGACTACCGACGTAGCTTGTGTGTACCTTTCAAAGATCCTGGGATCAGGTACAGAGAAATCCTGGCGTGACCCTCATTATTGACTGTCTTCTAGAACATACAATGGCAAACAGCGTTCTGACTATGAGATAAGTTTACAAGATTATTCATTATAAACAGCCAACTGGATGAGCCGACTATTCTGTCAAGCAGACGAAGATGATTAGCAACAACCGTAGCCCAGACAGGGGAACTATATCTCCGGACTAAAGTATTGGAAATAAGTTCAGGACATTCACATATTTCTTAATGATTTTTTGAAAACTGCTTCTTCTAGATTTGTAAAATTTTCTTGAAATATAGGTTGTTGAAGATTCTTTAATTTTAATATATACTAAATATTCAGACATTAACATTGCTAGTGGATTTTTAGGTTCACGGTACTAATTACAAAATACAAAAACACAACATAAAATACTTTTGGATTTTCATTTATAATATCCTTCTCTTTACAGAAGTACTGATGATGGGCGAAGCCCGAAACGTTTACATTTTTTAATTCGACATTATTCTTATTTTAATGGTGTTGAACATTAGTAAATATGACTTTATTTTCTATAGTTCTGGCCCTTATTCTTATAACTTTTGGAGTAGAAGTAATTTTAAAACACTAAGGATGAAAAATGAAACTATCAGTGAACTATTCTATTCAATGCAATACAGTAATTAATTAAATATTTGCAATCCTTACTTAGAGTTTGCTTAACTTCCACACTCCGTTTCTGTATTGACTTCGTTAAATTGAGTTGCAAGGGGGTAGTTCGTTCCAACATTGCTTGAGTATACCATCAATGAATTCTTATCATAAAACTATCTATCACCTAAAAAAAAAGAATAATAAATAAATGAAAAATAAAATGCCCTGAAAGGTTGACTCAAAAGTTTTTTATTAGATTCATGTCCGGGCTCCTAGCTGGCCAATACAGAGCGTCGATGGGTATAGTGAGAGAAAATTATGCTCATAATTTTTTAAATTATGCCAGCATCACTTGCAACCTTTCAGCTAGACCATTCAAATTAATTTCCTTTCATGTAAAATAAAAATAACATTCCTCCATGTTTTATTAATCCAAGTTACTTTTTCCTCCACTCATTCCATTCGGCAACTCTCATACTTCTTCGTGAGTACTGGGATGAGGGCGTCTTGCCTTCCTTGAATACAAAATTCTTGCCATTATGTAATAATTGCCGAACTATTCTTGGCGCAATGATCAAGTGAAGTGAAGTCTGAAAATTTCGGAAACCTGTTGTGACCCCGTGAGATTTTTTATGTATCTGCTGCGCCCGTTGTTCTGACGAGGTGAATTATTTCCGATGCTCATATCTATTGGTTCACTCTTGCTGCCGACTTCACCTTAAGTGTTAATTTTTACCTTAGCTCGCAGGAATTTTTTGCGTATTCGCTTACTTTAACAGTCTTTTGAGGTATGCGGTACCGCACCTTCTCTTCTTATATCGTCTTACTGTACATTTTGCTTAGTAATTCAATTTCCCCAGTCGATTTATTTCCTATTAAAATAGGGAGGTTTACTCCCGATTCCACGATGAAGTCGTATGTTAATATTATATACTTTACATTAACCTAACTTCCTGTGGGCTCTGTCAAGGTCTATACTTAACCTTATTATTCAGTGCGGGTGGAACGTGATCTTTTGCATCTAAAGGCAAGGTTTCGCTTTTCATTGGCAATAAACAAAGTGAGCTTGATTCAATTATTTTATGAACTTTCTATTAAATTTGATTCTAAATTTAGTAAATTTAGCATAATGAAAGAATTATGAATAGACGGTAACTTTGTTTCGGGTGGGCTTTTACAGGAGTGTCAATTTTTTTCAATAGGAAGAATCTCCTGCACTTCTCGCGTGCCAAAATTTTAAATCTTGTTTTGGAGAAAGAGCGGCTAAGTCACAACTGGTGTATCTCATCTGTAACCTAATTACCTAGTTGGGAAGAGTGAGTCAGTTCCCCTGTTACTTCTATTTTCTAACTTCTAAATTACGTACTTTAGGGATGTCAATATGTGTTATTTAAGGCCTGTAAATCTTCAGTTAAATTCAAAATGCTTTGAGTTTCTTGTTGAAACTATTATATTCATATAATATTATTACAGTTGTGTCGGAGAACGTTTTTGACAAATATTAGTTAAACATCAACAGACAAACAGATTATCACCAAAATGTGGTCATCTGCATTCTTCAACATTTCTAACAATTTCAGTATAATTCGAAGAGGTCCGTTCATAGCTTTTGATTTATAGTACTAACATGTGTAAAATCAATCAAAGAGAAACATAAGCAAACGAACCGACAAATCATTGCAAAAATTGGTAATTTACTTTTCGTGATATACCACGAGAACATGACCTCTGAGGCGATGGTAATTAATAGATAGATACCTGAACGATGGTGTTGGTCAAGGTGTTTGTTACTCAATATACAATTAGATCGACATATCTATGAGCGCATTAGCAATGGAAATATTAGTAGTATGTTTATCAGTATTTAGATAAAATACGTAAATGAACAGCAATATATGCAATGATCTTAGTAAATGCTTACTAAATTTTACTCTATGGAATATAGTTTTTCGTAGAGTTAATGATATAGATGAGTTATTTATGATAACTAGGCAAAGAAAAAAACCGAACGTATGATGCATAATGGACAATAGCATATGTACTTTTCAAACCGAAAATACGACTACCCTAGAAGTTGATCTACGGTTATGACTTGTAGAGAAACCCAAAATCTTGCTGGGGAAACGGTCTCCGTTTACAACTCGGTACTTACCTTCCTGCTAAGAGACAAAGTTGCTGACTGTCTACAACGAAGTTGGAGAACGATGTGTGAGAGACCAAGTGCCCCTCTCTTATTTATATGATCTTTCCGGTCACCAGGATACTACTCTCGAATTCAACACAATCACCGGCCTGCGTCTCTTCTTCACTTCCAAATTTGGAAATGACGAAGGCAGTGAATGCGCCTCGTGCATCATTGATGTTTTGTTCGCATAATTTTATTCGCTGAACAACTAAACCCCTGACAAAGGAAGACACAGGCAGGCAGTTCTTCGGTATTTTTGTATGCAAATTTTGGATGAATAAAGGCTTTTAAAATGAATTCCTCCAGAAAGAAATTCTACTTTCTGAGACGTTGGGAACTTGCAATGCGTTCCCTCCTAGACATTTTCGACTTGCTACCTCCACCAAAGAGGTTATATTTTAGTCAATTTCTCTGTCTTTCTGTCAGTCGTCAATTTGTCTGTCACCATGATAACTTAAAGTTATAGGTGGATCTTCAAAAGGTTGAGGATGAATATTTAAGAAATTTCCAGGAATTATTGGTAATTGCTAAAAGAACATGAATGATTAATTTTGGTGAAGATCGGTTGGCCCGTTTATGTATTTGACGTATGTTTGTCATAATGTTTGTAAGTAACTTAGCTCAAAATGTCAATGGATCTTCAAAAAAATCACAGAAATTTTTAATACTATCAAGAGGCACAAATTACTGATACAAATAAAGTCATGGTTTCGGAACCAATTTGAATTTTTCGTTGCCATCGCCTTGCTTGATGGAGGCACGCCCTCGCACAGTGTCCTAGTTTAATTATGTAAACTGATTTGCCCAAAGAGTTGCATATGACTGGCTAGGGCAATGCAGACTTATCACTGGGGAATATTTTTATCTAGACTTTATAGAAACTGTTCTTTGTACTGTAGCAATTCATATCTGTGTGAAATAAGTCTGATAAATCTGAATTAACTAATGGCAAGGTTGGTGCTATCACGACATTGTTTCTGATTTTTCTCACAGTTCAGCGATTTCATTCTCCTTCTTTTTTGCTTTGGGAGTTATGTATACATACAATACATATATATCTATCTTTGAGTCATGAGTATGCCAAATTTTACATTAACTACTACTGCGCTTGGTATCTCCAGGTGGTACTAGGTCCCAGGGTAACACTAAATGGTCTAAAGTGATCTGTTGAAAAGTAAACGTAGCATTTATTTTCTTTATTTTTCGTTGACAGAAAGTAATCCAGAACCCGGCTTTGAAATTTGCTATTCATAAAATAATTTACGGCCGCATCAGAGGCTTTTTTTTACTGTTTAAATATTGAAGGCGGCCAGGTATAGCTAAGTGGCGTTTTTATAATTCTAAATCGCGATGTTTATGCGCAGTACTGTATTCTTTTTCTTCAGAACAACTAGGAAATGTCCTAAAGATACAGCGTGGAAATTCACTGCAGAGGAGATGCACTGTTTCATATAAACCTAAATTTTTACATAGTTCAGGCTCTGATGACGTCATCGGGCTAGAAAGCTGATGAGCACTGCGGTAGATGGTTCTATGGCATTGGAGACGAAATATACACTCTACTTAATTCTTTTTATGGTTTCATATATTCACGTATCCTTTCGTTCAACCAACTGAGATAAAGTAAGAGGAATAAGCATTAGTTCTTTTTCGCGAGTACAAGAAAGCGAGAAAAAGGCTGATATCAAGTGGCTGAATTGGCTGTAGGCACATCTCAGAGAAGGTTTGGACTTTTTTGAGCATCATAATCTGCCTGGAATTTTTCGAGAAACAGTTGAAAGAGCTTGCACTAAATTCCCTAAACTCTGATGGGGTGAGAAGCGACATTACCTCCCGAGACCATGTAGCTGATGCCCTGTATTTGCTTCCCTTGAAGCGAACAAATTATTGGATTAGATTAGATTAGATAGGCGGCAGTAGACGAAAGAGACACCGGAACTTACCCCCCAGCCCTCTAGCAGCTATTGCCATTTTGTTAGTTGGATATAACGGACTGGAGAAAAGAGGAAAGGAGGGGGGGGGGAGTCGCTGAAAAAGAGACGATTATGAATGCACACAAGCTCGATCAATAGCCCCTGATATGCGGAGCATAGATATATCAAACTGTGTAGTTGGAGAGGGAGAGAGAAGAAGACGGCCTCGGAAGCTCTGGCTGTTAAGAGTTTGCGACTGCTGGAGGAGGAGTTCTTAGCTGTGGAGGATGTCTCTCCCAATGTAGGTCAATACGATTTTTATACGCGTTGACTAACTCAGCATTAACAACATCGGAAGAGAGTCTATTCCAAATGCTGAAAGAAATAACTGCTGAATTCGGTCGTTCTTCAAGCTTTGTACTTGAGTTTTGATCGTTGTTTTGCAAGCGATCATTGAGGTCAGAGCCCAGTTGTGGTACGTCGTTGAAGCCATTCAGTAACTTCAAAGTTTCTAGTAGTTGCCCCCTGATTAGTTTTTGCTCGACAGAGATCAGACACAGTTTATTCAGGCGACATTCATCCGGCTTGTTGCGCAGCTGAGGTATCTATTTCGTTGCTCTGCATTGGGCTCTTTCCATGTTATCAATATCTTTACACAGATGTGGTGCACAGAATTGTTTGTTTGTAGTAGTGATTCCCAAGTCACGTTGTTGGTTGACAGCAGCCAATACCGTCCCTTTCATTTTCAATCGGGGTGGAGGATTCTTCAGCTCTAAGTGCATTACTAAACATTTGTCAACATTAAAGCTCATCTGCCACGTTGTGCTCCATTCCATGAGGTGATCAAGGACTTGTTGGAGCTCGGCTCATTTCGTGGCAGGATGACATAGTTTTGTGTCATCCGTAAATTTGCTTATTTTACTACGGATGTTAAAATCGAGATCATTGATGTAAATTGAGAACAGAAGTGGACCAAGCACGCTATTTTGTGGAACCCCTGATGAAACCTGCGTCCAGGCGCTCGTCTCTCCTTCAAGCTTCACTCGCTGCGGCCGACCTGTAAGCCATGCTCTGATCCATCGTAAATAGTCTTCATGGACGTCATTGGAAGAAACCTTAAACAGAATTTTAATTCAGATTTTGCTTCAGGTGCTATAACACCATTGGCCGCCCGCACTCTAGCTTCCTAGCTCTATTACGTTATAAAACCCATGTTTGGATAATACTTTACTTCTTTGTTTGAATCGAATAAAGAGCTTATGCCTTCTCTTCTTATATATATAAATGTATATCACAACTGTTTGAGTGCACATCGCGTTACAAATATTAGATAGTAGAAAAATAGGTATCAGTGATAGGGCCTCAGTAGGTAAGAACAAGAGTCAAGTTAGAACTGCAATTGCTCGCAGATGCAAATACCTACTTTACAAGAATCTGGAAAATTTGGGCAAAAATTAATTTTAAAATTATTCTTGAGCAACTAATGGACCGATTGTGTTGCTCTTTCGAATTAATTCATCCCTTTGGGCTATCGATGGCCAATTACACCCACTTAAATTCAGCCATTTCGTCTCGTTCTCGAGGAACAGAGTTGGGGCTCGCTCCTCCTATGTCTCGAAGTAGATAAAGCGAAGACACTCATCCTCATGCATCGGGTTTTGACCAGGAAAAGCAATGAAAGACTCTGGCACAGTAACTATAGTATAAAAACGAATATTATTAGGACCTACGTTGAGAATGGACGGTAAGACCGAAAGCAAAATTTTATCACAGATGTTAATTTCGAGTCTATGTCACCATCTGTTGTAGTGCAAATCAGTGACGTCATCACAGCCAAAACTGGGCAAAAAACAACTTTTCGTTTGAATGGAAGAAAGAGCTGAGGCTCGCTTGTCGTCTATCATCTCCGCTGCCCTGAGGAATATCGTTAGCTGTGCCGAGTATAGAACGAGGAACTTTTTTTTTCTGTTTATGTTTGGATTTAGATGCATTAGCTCGAGGGTTATCTCCGAGTAACAATTTTTGTCCTCTATTTTGCAGGCCCTGTGCTGTACCGTGAGTAAACATTGCTCTTGCGTTGAGTACATCCTTGTGACGTCAGAAACCTCAAGGTAAGTCCGTATCAATGCCATGTCATCTGGTAGCCGGTCCATTCGAAATTCTTGCCCCGACAATTTTCCTATGATGGAAAGCCATTTCCAATTTCTTTGTGGAAAACCCTATATTGTCTACAGTTTGATATACAGTTCTAAGCAACATACTTTGAATGTGTTTGAAGTTATTCGGACGAGGTCCAGGTGATTTTACTCACTCCACCCTTCTAGTGGCCAGTGGATGCTGCAGCAGAAGAGCCAGCAGAAGGTTGACTCCACACAGCCCGGAGCCGCTTTCCACCGTATTCTCTGGTACTGTTAGCCAGTGTAACTTCTTGAGCTGCACAGCTTCAGTGCTAGTGACGTTTTGAATATGCCACAAAATTTTGTTGATGAGCATTGCTTCGCTACGGGTGAAGCTCTTAGAATATTCTGTTGAAGTTGCGTCTTCGCTATTAGTGAACAGGACCCTCAATTCATTTAGTTTGGAGAACTGGACGATGACCAGTATTTTTAGAAAAGCAAGAGGATTTTTCGCAGGTTTCCCTCAATTTAGATCATTGGCCAATGACCAGCATGCTGAGTTTTTCAATAAGAAAAGCACGTTAGCGAAATTGGTTGTGACCACAAACATTTTGAGAGCAGGTTCCGTCTACTGGTATTTGCAGCAAACAATTGGACGGTTCCTAATCTAGCATGCGCAGAAAAAATATAAGTTAAAAAAAGCAAAATCGAACTTGACTTGGTCTTACGAATTGGTGTCATTGATCGTAGCCTAGTCCGTCCTGCTTATTCTTGTAACATTAGTATGTGTCATGGGCACTTGTGCCAATACAGACATTTTGCTAGAGATCCACTTTGGTTCTCACAGGGTCTAGAAATCGGATTTTTGTTGAAAATTCATGGATGTCACATAAGGCTATGAAGTTGTAAAACGTACAGTTCAGGGCCGAAATTTACTACCGCCACAGCATTGTAGACCTTACTGTCTTGCTACTTACGTTATCTCTACTTGCTGTTGCGACTGAAAAACGTTGTGCCGATGCCCCTGCGAACCGATCAGTTTGGTAGCTCCTTGCATGCTACCTGGACTCTTGCACACCAAGAGGTTCTTAAATTATTCTTTTCTGCGGCGAATTAATCTGTCTCTTGGGTTGCAGCAGCAGCAGTGTTGTCTGAAATGTTGTACGTAGACCACGCCATGGGAGAAACGGTGAAATTTTTTAGCGAACTTGGTAACTTTGAGATGCAACACTGGTCGAGATTTACCAGCTCGTATCAACCAATTGATGAACCGGGGCCTTGCTGCTTGAACGAGCTGCTAGACGAACAGGCTGTGCACTTTGGGATTGATTTTTTTTTTTTGCTTTTTGCTTTATGCCTTAAATAAACTGAAAACTGTTGCGGTGATAATCTAAATACTTCGGGTGCCGCTTAGCACTACCAAAAGCGCTTTGTGATCAGTGATCACGTCCACAGGATCACCTGCGCTACACCGGTGACGCTGTCTCACCGTGTTACACAATCATTCGAAGCAGATGTTCAAATCAGTTCAACGTAGTAGCATCGCTTCTGGCACCTGCAGCACGATTCCATGTGGCCAAGTAATAGTCTAAGGCCAGCTGCAGACGATAGTCGTATGTCCTGTGTTTTCAGTTCACCTCGTTCGACTGCGTTGCTGTATCTGTTTGAAAAACAAAAAAAGAATATTGCTTTTTGAGACGGCATTCGCTAAATTTTGAAATTGCACGAGGCACTACACTAGTGACACGGTCTAAGCCAGACAAAACGACGCTTAACATTATATCGAAACTTTTGGTAGGCACAAAGCTGTGTTTGCAAGGACAGTACGAAGCATTCGAACGCGGTGAAGTGAAAACACAGGACATAAGACTATCGTCTTCTGCGGGCCCAAGGCTCGCTGCAGACGACAGTCCTATCGTTGTCAAAGAAACGCAAGTCTTCTGGTTGATCGAATTTTGTGTATTTTTGCTAATTACTTAAAAATGTGTACGAGAATAATTGCTGAGATTTCAACCGTATTTTAATATGTATTTAAATATTTTTCACTGAAGTATACAGAATTTGAGTCACCATCTTACAACTTGTGTGGCGGTACTTGACAACTGTCAACAAACCGCGTTTCTCATTCTCTACAAGACCAAATATTCTTTTCTTTATAGAACTCAATTTTGCCAATGCTATAGTGACGTCTAGGCACCAATAACTTTGTTATTGCTATTAATAATAATAATATAACATTTTAGGCTCATTATTGATCAAATTTTAAATTTAGATGTGAACCAGTTTCAGGCACAGCTGACTCTTTCCTTTCTATCGCGTGCGTGGTTAAAGCTTGCAATACCTAGGCAAGACATCAGTCGAGACTCTTATTTTTAAGGTAATAAGGCTATCGTCTGCAGCAGCCTTTAGGTTTCGGGCAAGGCAAGCTTCGAAGACTTAATGTATATGTTGGAAAAAAACAGTTCTTGCCTCCCCTAACCTACCCGATATTAAACCCGAATATAGTACAACGTACCCGAAATTACGGTTTAATACCTACAACATCCACCAAACGCGCAGCGCGATCGATCGCGCAAATCCACCAAAAGCGCACATCATATACACCCACTCGTGCCCTTACTCACATTGTAAAGACTGTATTATTGCCTCTGTGTTTCGCTACCGTTGACACCGTGCGTCTACAGGCAGAAATCTGGTAACAGCCTTTTATATATATATATGGGTTACGGGTGTATCTTGGCTATCGTTTTAATCGTATTAAAAATATACTGTTGGGGAAGGCACATTAGTCTGTGGGAAAGAGGTCCAGCATTCATGAACATACTGATCCGTGGTATTACATAAATAAGCTTCCGTAAGTTGCATCGTGTTACCTTACAGACATTTTCATATAGCATTGGTGATTGCTGATATAAATTAGGTAAAATATTGTAATCCATCAATGCCCTAACGAGACTAGTTAATTGAATCGGTAGCTCCGCGCTCGAACTTTCAGCAGGTGAGACATTCAGTATGTACTGTATGCTGTCAGTGGTTAAGATATATGATCTCTAGATACAATATGAGCACTAGATACAAGATATGTTTGATTACTGAAAAGGTCTCTCAGGCACGAGTTTGGGCATTTTGGGTGAACTCCATTGGACAGCGAAATTAAGTGTGTTCTATTGCGTACCAAAATTAAGCCTTCGACGTTTAACTTGTTCGAAACTTTAGGCCGGCGAGCTGGCTTGGATTCGATGAATTGCATTTCAGGAACTGACCCATAATCGATTATTTTTGTGACTTACAGGCACTCAATCTTGCTTTGCGACCTGGGGCTTTCAGCAAGCTTAACGTAATGGGGTTGTGTTTAACATTTGCTGGAGGATTCAAAGTGACAGAGCCGAAGCTTCTGCTTGCAGCTTTGGATAAGGAAAGTAGATTAGCTTGGTTTAGATCGACTCTGACGACCCCATCGAACGTTCCTTTTGTTTTCCGAAAAAACTGATTGTCAGTGCTGCCTGTCGTTCACCTGACCTACGTCGCTCTGTTCGGTGCTCCTTTTCGCAAACGCTGATGATCAAGTGCACTTGGATCGGGCGCCGAAATTAAGCCGTCGTTGCTTCACTTGTTCCAAACTTTAAGAAACTGTGCTGGTTTCGACTTGATTAAATAAATTTAAGGTATTATTCCTAAATCGGTTACCCTTAAGGCTCGCCAGAAACTTCATCTTAATTTGTAAAATGGAGTTTTCAGTCCACTCAACGTAATTGCGTTACTTCTAGTACTGGCCACAAAACCAATTCTTCTGTCTGAAGTTTCAGCCTAGTTAAGCCTCGAAGGCCTTATTTCGGCGCTGAACCGAACATGCCCCTAATCTAGCTGTACCGAAGCTATCCTAACTTAGCCTAATCACATCAACCTAACATAGACCCCCATATCTGTACCACCTCCTACTTCACCTACTGGCTCAGTTTGCAACCCGTTCTCACCAAACTGCAGCAAACGTACGTACCCTGAAATTAAATGAGAACGCTAATGAGTTACACTGTGTCCTTTGCTTGACCTAGTGACTCAGTTTGCAGCCCCATCCCCCCAAAATGCCTACTAAATAAGTCTGCCTGCCCAGACTTGCGCAATTATAAGTTTGCTCCAGAGGCGACACTTGTGTGCCCCCGAGACCTAGTTCCTGCTGTAGTGAGGTAGCGGAGGACCCGCAGCTACGACTTGCCTGCAAATTAGCATGTTTATGTCATGGGAGCTCCGCCACATAAACAGGTTTCTTGCTTTCAATTCAAGCCGACCCATCCAATGCCAGAGGTGGTGCGGCATCCAAATAAGCCCGCCCTTGACATTGAAGTGACCGTGAATAAAAGTTTCCGTGTTTGAAAATTGCATTTGAATGCACAAGGTGGCGTTGTGTGCAAAAGTCAGGCATCTCAATCTCAACACGTTCGCTCAAACTGGCGTTTGCTGCGCGTTCAGTTGGTGGAAGGAGTTGCGGCGAACGCGCGAGTTTGGGGTTGAAGCACGTTCGTTTTCTCCAACGCGCTGCGTAATGTCAGGTCCGGTAAACAAAAGATGTAGGTACTGAAAATACCCTCTGTAGCGTTCGCAGATCATGAACATATCGATGAAAATGTTGTTTTCTTTTGTCGTCACTTTAATGATCAGAAGCATTGTAATCTCGTATATCACTAAAAAATACCCTGATAATATGGTAAGCACCCAAAAGCCGCCATGTTGGTTTGAAAGATCAGCAACTTCCTGTGTGATGATATCACTTCAATTGGTTCATCAAGTTAAATATATCCTAGAAATAGGCTGATCTACTTTAAATTAGGCTATGAAATTTCGTGGAAGGAAAATGTAATTGCCGAAATAGAAAAACAGTATAAAGGAATGATGCAATAACTGAACGCGCATCGACATACATTTGACCGATAGACACTTTGCCTAGACATGGCCAAATAGCTGGAGCACAAATCGTGTTCGTTCACCTGATCGAACACATTGAGATGAATAACGTGTGAACTTGGCTTGAGAAAAATACAATAAAAAGATACACATGACAACTGGTGTGAAATGCTAAGAGTTCGGCCGTAGTGTTATTTTCAAGTTAATTAAAATAATTCAAAATTTTTTATACTGTATATGTGGTACTTCATACAAATGCTCATTTTTATGTGAGCATAGAATTATATATATATTTTTTTCTGTGAGTTTAAGAATTTATTAATTTTCGATTTAGGTATCATCAGAGCTATGGCGTCGAAAAAAGAATGGCGCATTGGGAAGGAGCAACCCCCATTCAACACTATTCTCAGTTTGGTCAGTGCCATCGCAGTTGTTGTGATTATTAAGTAAGTTAGTTTTCACTTGGGTCACAGGGCAGCAACTTCTTACCACTCTAACCAACCTAACAGGATATAGTGCTACCCTCTGATACCTTTGATGATTCTTCGGACGAGGTCTAGGTGACGTTATGCACGCCACCTATCTTGTGCAGACGTGATGCGTGATCAGCGGGCTGACTAACAGCGAGTTATCCCCACAGTTCACGTGGGGATGCGGCAGCAGGCTTATCTGGCACTTTCAGTAAGCATGCGTCCAGTAAGTTTTTAAATATCGCAGTCCCTGTACCGGTGACATTTCGAATGTGACGTGGCATTTCGTTGAATAATCTCGCCTCTCGGACCACGAAACTATTAGAATACTTTGTGGCTATCGCATCACCACCAGTTTTGATCGGAATGCGCACTTCTCAAGTGCGACCAATTCGGATTGAGTGTCTGGCCTGGCTTCGCCCATTGACATTGACAGCAATTGCTTCTAGAATTTTCCATATATATATATGATCGTAAAGCGCTCGAATCTCCTTTGAATTGAGTACATTTGAAGTTAAGCCAGTCTTTCGAGATAGTTTGAATCTTTCATGCCTCGCATTTTGGCAGTGAACGATCTCTGGATAGCCTCGAGGCGCTCTTAGTCTTTCCGTTTGCATGGCATCCAAAGTGGTGAACAGTATTGAATCCTTGGCAATATCCTGTTGTATCTATGAGGTGAGCATTGTGTCTGCCTCTCTTAAAGAGAAAGTTTGAAACACCCATCCGCTCCACTTCTTGCCTATGGTAATACCTCGAGCCACATGATCTTCAAAAGTGGCATTATCTTATATTCTCACCACAAGATCTCTTAAAATTTGCTTTCTCTCGATTTTGCTCCCATCTCTCGTCGTGTACGTAGGACGTAGATTCAGTAAGGGAGAGTAAGGGAGTTTTTTCCGTATCGTAAAAGTTCAAATTTTGATTGAAGGTCATGTTGTTAACCGATGTCTCGTAAAAGATGTTGGTTAGATCTAGTAGCGCATTCCGTACGTCTGCCACTGATTGTACCGCTGGTAATATCCGTGTGTCATCAGCGAACGATGAGGGAATGGCAAACTTGCATTGGTGCCCCATATCATTTATCATGATGAGTGAGAGTATTGGACCAAGCACGGTGCCTTGTGGGACTCCACTGAGTACCGGCTGTCGTTTGGACACTTTATTATTGATGATGACATTCTAGGTTCGGTTTGTCAGGAAAGCTTCGATCCATGTAAGACATTTATCACGGATACCATGTTGAAGAGTTCGAGTAGCAGAATCCCATGGTCTACTTTATCGAATGCTTTGGGAAAATCTAAATATATTACGTCCACACTGTTGCCTTGGTATAGTAGGTTGAGAGTAGAGTCATAATACTCACGCAGCTACGAAGTGGTTGAACGTTCATGGCGTAAGCCATGTTGATTTGATGTGAGCAGGTGTTTTTTAAAGACAATTTAAAACGTCTTCACTACGTGGCTGGTCAGGGAGACAGGTCTATAGTTCGCTGGATCCATGCTATTTCCAGCTCTAGGAATAGGTGAAATAATCGCGTGCTTGTAGGTGGGTGGAATTACTCCATCATTCATTGATTTTTGCCACACAAGGTATAGAGGGTAAGAGAAGCTTAGCTTGCACATCTTAAGAATTTTTGCAGGCACATCATTTGGTGCCGCTGCGCTGTTGCCGCTAGATGGCTAGATCAATGCTTAGTTTCGTGAACTCGAAGTTCGCTAGGCAGTTTGTAGTTAAATCAATGCTTGGGGTTTCAGGATTTGGAATTTTGTCACTAAAAACTTTTTTATATTGACGGCTTAGTATTTCGCTGATTTCCCTCTCATCCTCAACAATGGATCCTGTATCATTCACCAGCAGCCCGATTTTCGATTTTACGAGGAGTTAGGTGATGCATAGGCTAGAAAAAAATATTTGCCATTGCATTTTTATTTTTTTTCGATGCCTGTCTTTTTTTCGTGTTTTTCTTCATAGTGTGTTCTTTCAAGCTGACGTTCTATCTCATCTAGCTTCTTTTTGCACTCGGATTTGCGTTGTAGTAACTTCGTTGATTACTTGCATTTGATAAGTTTTGCTCGTTTCTTAAGTAGCCCTTTACGGCATTTACGGTGTCGACTTTTATTACATTTTCTTTTTGCCGGGCCAAGGTACTTCAAGCACTTTTCCAATAAAATGCTTTCAAATATCTCATTGATGCTTTCATTTTCTATTGAGTTATTGAGAAGTACGTACCAGTTTACTGACTGCAGTTCTGCATTCACGCCGTCTCAATTTAGCCTTTTATCGTGTACAAGTCCCGTAGACTGGAGATGGAGTTTATTTGCAAATTTTTCTGCTGTCTATGGGAATCGCGTTCACCAAGCTGAGTCGTTATTTCAACAAGCCTATGATCAGATGATGTTGTATCCTGGATTTCAATATTCTTAATCAATTGTGCGTTATCTACGAAGAAAAGATTTAAGATATTTTCATTTCTCGTAGGTAACGAGATCATTAGGGTCAGTGAAAATTCTTCCATCATGTGCACTAGAGAGAGAGAGAGAGAGATCTTGGTCGTTTTCATCTCTAGGGGCCGATGATGTTCTGGATAGTACGAAGCTTCCAGTTTCATCTGGCAAGTCTGTCGTTAGCCATTTTAAGAAGGGGAAGTTGAAATCACCAGTTATATACAATTGATACTTACTCTGGACTTTTTTGCAATGTGTGTTGATCACTTGCTACATTGCAGCAAATTTTATGGTAGCAAATATTGGCGGTCGATAGTACACCACGCATCTCAATCGAAGTTTTTCAATATTAACAATAGAGAATCACATATTCCAATAGAGAATTTTTGCTTTGTATGTGAACCAAGGTGATCTCTTACGTAAAATGCAACACTCCACACGTCCTATCTTTGTGGTCACTTCTATGCAATACATAGTTTTCAATTTTAACTTCTGCATCGTTGACTGTACCATCTAGATGAGTCTCAGTAGCGGCAAGGAGTTTAGAACCTGCATCATTTATTATATCATGCAGTACCATTTGTTTCCTGAAATTTTTGTTAACAGGCCTCGTATGTTTATAAGATAGATTTTGCTGAGTATTTCTTCTTTATTTGATCTCAGTTCCTGGTGTTCATTCTGTTTTTGGCTGTCTGCTTTTTCACTTGATGAGTTGTTTCTGGATCCTGCCCCCACAATTGTGTAGGATTTTCTACTCTTGGTGGAATGCAAGGCGCTCTTGGCCCTCTATGCTGCACTTTTTCCATATAAGTCTCCATGGACGAGATTTTTCGAACAGTATTTGTAAAAAAAATTTATTTATTTTGCAGATCGCTACTCTTATATTGGTTGTAAACACTCTTATCACGGTCATTCGTGCTAATATCTCTTTCCACATTGTACTGGCGGTTATTTTCTCCGAACTTGTGAGTTTATATGCGATTTGAGTTTTGCCATGGTGTCCCCGAATTTTCCCCTCGTTCAGCGTGAGTGTGCCTATGATGGTCAGTGGGGCCGCTCAAATGGTTCTTTTCAGGACATGTGGTATCAAAACACTTACCGTTTCTGAATGGTTTTTGGCACACCCTGCAGGGATGAAAGAAATTGCATTTTCGTTTTGGGCTGCAGCCTTGTCTGCCATATTTCATGAACCTATGGCTTTGGGGGGAAAAATTTGCATCATTTGCCTGAAATTTCATATTTACATTGTTTTTGGCGGAGTACTTGCAAATTCTTAGTTTCTTTTCATTTTTGGATATCCAGTCCCCTCCTGGCTACTTCTCTTCTTCACAGTGCTCTGTGCCATTTCATAACTGATTTCTTTCACATCATGATCGCCGGTTATCGCATATTTCGGAAGTGGTTCTTTCCCTGCTGTTTTCGAGCTTCCACCCACTGATTTCTTTGAATCAGATGCTACACATTTTTGGCTTTGCGTTAAAACTTGTAGGCATCTTTTGCAATTCCACATGAAACTTTTTGGAAATCTGTTAAACATGTCTATCATGCCAGTAGGTAACTTTGCACAAGGAGCACAGAAAAGAACTTCACATATTGTGCAAGCAACTTTTGGTATAATATTTGTAGTAGGTTCTCTACACCAGGTACAAACCCTATGTAGTTTCTCAGTGGATCTTTCATTAACTGAATAGCCATTCCCAGACAGGCACACTGGCGCGTGGTACCTTCCGCTCTGGCTCAGTGCAAAACACGGCGCATGAAAGTTATTCTCTTCACACAGCACACCCTGAATCATTTCACCATGCTTTGGTATCAGACACAAGGTACGCTCAATTATACCACGAGTTTCTTGTGGCTCAAGAACTTTATTCAAATCATCAGTCGAGTTCAGAATCACTGGTTTGAATTGTGTTTTATTGCGACCCTTTTTATTGCCTCTCATAATTGAGCTCTACGCTTTCCCTACTATGCGAGCTACGGTGTGGTCACTGGTCCCGCTAGTTACACGGTCGAGTTAATAGCCTGGCTGGCAAACTGCATAACACTCAATTAGTTTATTGTTATCGAGAAAAATCTATAGCTTTCTGATTTTATGTACTCAAGTGGAGCACTGTACTCGTTACAACCGACCGCCACGGAGGGTAACTGATTGCAGAAGCTAAATTACTGTTTGGCTTCAGGAATAGCCAGAATTATTGTTTTAGGGTAGTCGTTAAAGCATTTGTTAGCTGGCAGAGACGTAATTCATGGTTCAAAAATTTATGGCCATAAGACGGCCAATGGTTTTCACCCGAAAATCTTCTGAACATGGTTTGCAGGGATGAAATGACAAGAAATAGAAATAAAGATCAGTACCCGCTCGTATGTTTTACCATTTCGCCTTCATTTCGATCTAATTCAATCCTGAAAATAGGTTTTACTACACCCTCATTCAGAGCACAGTTCAAGCTACCTTTTTGTGGTAGTAGGTTTGATATCTCATAACTCATGCTAATTGTGTAACCATTTAGAGATGAAAAATAATAAAAAAATACTCCAATAACATTTAAAGAAACCAACTCAGAGCAACGAAATTGATACCTCAGATGCAAAAGAAGTCGTACGAATATCACTTACAGGAATTGGGTCTGATATCACTTGAGCAAAGATGAGTCAGGGGGCAGCTAATAGAAACATTCACGTATTTGAATGGTTTCAACAACGTACCTACAGCGGAACATTTGAGAGAGACGTTAATGATCGCCTGCGAAACAACGGTCAAAAACTATAGCATAAAGCTCGAATAACAACCTTAAGCCAACAGTTCTTTCCGTGTTCATGGTGACCGTTTGGAATAGACCCCCTCTGACGTTGTTAACGCGGAGCCAGCCAATGCGTTTAAAAATCGTCTTGAATAATATTGGGAGAGACATCCTCCACAGCTAAGACCACCTCCTCCAGAAGTCTCAAACTTTTATCGGCCAAGCTTCAGAGGCTATACACCTCAATCCATAATCATCCCTCATCCGCCCCAAACTTGTTAGACGTATCTAAGCTCCGCAGATCAGCGGCCATTTATCGTGCTTACTGGTATGCATGATCATGATCGTCCCTTTGGCTGAGATTCTTTTCCTCAGTCATCTATAATCTATATCACGCTGACAAAATGGCAATAGCTCATAGAGGGCAGGGGCATCAGTTCCGGTGTCTCTCTGGAATGGGCCTGTTGGTCCATTTACTGGCGCCTATCTAATCTAATTTTATGCTTTTCTATTTCCACAGAGGAAAAAATGTCGAAGAAGCAACCAAAGAAATTTGAGCAGTTCATGGTGATGCTTCTTTATTTGAAAGACCCACGGTAGCAGCGGATGTTGCGGGCTACATAGTTGTGCTGGGGGTTCTGAAAACGTTTCCCAGGCCAGGAGCAGTCTTTCTCATGGCGCTCGGCTTGCTGAATCAGCAAATTTGCTTGGTGCGTATAGCTATCGTGGGGTATATTCTATAGAGTGTGCACTCCAAATTATTAACTTACTATGTACTGTATGTATATACAGTTTCAAGCGAAAAAATTACTGTGCCTTAAATACGAGTCCTTGAGAGTGTAAAACTGTTATAGATTGTGTTCAAAAAAGTTTAGCTGTGGCTATACAAAAATTTTTGATTGTTGCTTCAATGAACCATTGTGCCCCTGAAGTTCATTGTTGTTTTTCATTTTATTGCTTCAAATGAACTGTGCTACTGCGTATAAACAATATAAAATTCACTATATCGAAAACTGTCCTTTCCATGGAGCTAACATCTGAAAACATAGAATATTTATTTATTTACATCATTATAGCAGAAAATGATGAGGAGAGGATCATGTTAAAATATTGTAAAACAAACTGCAATACAAATTTACGAAAGTGTAGTCATTTTACCGCTAAACCGTACATCCATTACAATCAAAATTTGTGCAATAAGACAATAACTTCACCTCTCTCATATTAGTATCTAAATGATCGGGAAAGCTTTGTGTAAGATACGCTTTTCACGAATACAAATAAAAAAAAGAAATTTCTTATAAAGCGACTGCATTAACAGTAAGCAAGTCCAGGTAATTTTTTTCTAATCCCTCTCTATTTCCTTTCAACGAGCCACGATTAGGATTTTTTAACTTCATTTTTTGATCGCATCATTTATAATTATTACTTCATGACCGACATTCCATCTGTATCTAAACATATCTTCTGTATTGTATTTCTATACATACTTCCTTCAAAAATAGTGAATGGCAGATAGATGTAAATAGTTGTTACGTCACTTATCTGCTGGAGAATAACTTTGGTACTCTTCCCGTACTATATAGCACGGACACACTGTTTGCTACTCGATACAAGCCATGAGCAGAACAAGGTCCGTAGATTTTGTTGGCCAAAATTATCCGCCTTTATTGCTAAGAAAACTTAAGCCGATGCAGTAACGTGGGACTGAATTATTTTTGTAAGTTGTAAACGTATTCAGTTTCTCAGTTGTATTTCTCCAGAGAATAATAATTTCTCCAGAGAAGCTCTCATCTTCTTCTTATTTTCCATTAGAAAATTCCACCTACTCTCAGCCAACCTTAGTTACTTTCTGAATGGAAACTTCGTTCCTTCCTGCCATTAAACCTCATTTGTGTACTAACTAAAAATTCTACAAAAATATTGACGCTTTGGACTACCTCTTGCTAATTAATATTGGAAGGGAATTAATCGGAATCAGTCAACTTCCAATTTTCCTTGTAGCCAAATAAGTGGATTTTTGAGAGAAATAGTACTTAAAATGATGGTGTCATCGGCAAAACGGATACAACGGAAAAGTGACGAGGATATATGCATATCATTTATATACATCAGGAAGAGCAAATGACACAAGTATCGACTCCTGCGGTACACCAATCGCAACTGGCAGCTTCTCTGATTTATGGACTATTAACATCAACGTACTGAGATCTGTTTCTGAGATAAGACCCAAGATACTCCAATGCAAAGCCTCGCACTCCAGGCAAACGTACTCTGTCTTTTAGGATCCCATGATTGACGTTCCAAAGGCCTTAGAGAAGTCAAGAAAAATTGGCACAAGATATTCCACATCATTAAAGGCTCTGTAAGCAGACCGAACAAGTGATAGAACAGCGTCACAAGTTGATTTCTGGGACCGAAAACCAAACTGATGTTCGTAAAAAAAAAAAACATAAAAAACAATGTCGACTGCAAAAAAATTATTAAGTCTAAGAAACATAATTTTCTCAAAAAATCTTTTTACGAAAGACAATGTTGAGATGGGTTTGAAATTGTTCACCTCAGCTCTGTCAACGCCTTTGTGGATTGGTATGAAAGTGGCTACTTTGAGGCAATCTAGGCCAGTTCCCTTGCATACTGAATAGTTATAATAATGCTTGCAAGTACTGGACCTAAGTGATGTTATCAATGTTTATAAGTAAGCACAGGAAGGGACATTATATCACAGCTTTTGTTCGAGAGTGATTTAACGGTCAAAAACTCAAGCATAAAGCTCGAAGAACGATCTAAGTCAGCAGTTCTTTCCGTATTTCATAGTCAGCATTTGGAATAGACTCCCCTCCGATGTTGTTAGTGCGGAGTCAGTCAACGTGTTTAAAAATCGTCTTGACGTATATTGGGAGAGACATCCTCCGCAACT
>LQNS02277100.1:1816111-1856548 GCA_001587735.2 Parhyale hawaiensis
CTATTTCGCTTCTGTGAGTAGGAGTACGTAGCCCAAAACTGGTCCTTTTCGTTACTTTCTGAGACCGTGTCATTGATATCATATTTTTGCTTATAATAATCCTGGATGCAACTGAATGGACGGTAAGACCGAAAGTAAAATTTTATCACAGATGTTAATTTCGAGTCTATGTCACCATCTGTTGTAGTGCAAATCAGTGACGTCATCACAGCAAAACTAGGCAAAAAACAACTTTTCGTTTGAATGGAAGAAAGAGATGAGGCTTGCTTGTCGTCTATCATCTCCGCTGGGCTGAGGAATCTCGTTAGCTGTGCCGAGTATAGATCGAGGAACTTTTTTTTCTGTTTATGTTTGGATTTAGATGCATTAGCTCGAGGGTTATTTCGGAGTAACAATTTTTGTCCTCTATTTTGCAGGCCCTGTGCTGTACCGTGAGTAAACATTGCTCTTGCGTTGAGTACATCCTCGTGACGTCAGGAACCTCAAGGTAAGTCCGTATCAATGCCGTGTCATCTGGTAGCCGGTCCATTCGAAATTCTTGCACCGACAATTTTCCTATGATGGGAAGCCATTTCCAATTTCTTTGTGGAGAACCCTATATTGTCTACAGTTTGATATACAGTTCAAAGCATCATACTTTGATTGTGTTTGAAGTTATTTGGACGAGGTATAGGTGAGTTTACTCACTCCACCCTTCTAGTGGCCAGTGGATGCTGCAGCGGAAGAGCCAGCAGAAGGTTGGCTCCACACAGCCCGGAGCCGCTTCCAACCGTATTCTCTGGTACTGTTAGCCAGTGTAACTTCTTGAGCTGCACAGCTTCAGTGCTAGTGACGTTTTGAATATGCCACAAAATTTTGTTGATGAGCCTTGCTTCGCTACGGGCGAAGCTATTAAAATATTTTGTTGAAATTGCGTCTTCGCTATTAGTGAACAGGAACCTCAATTCATTTAGTTTAGAGAACTGGATAATGACCAGTATTTTTAGAAAAGCAAGAGGATTTTTCGCAGGTTTCCCTCAATTTAGATCATTGGCCAATGACCAGCATGCTGAGTTTTGCAATAAGAAAAGCACGTTAGCGAAATTGGTAGTGACCACCAACATTTTGAGAGCAGGTTCCGTCTACTGGTATTTGCAGCAGCAATTGGACGGTACTTATTCTAGCACGAGCAGATAAAATATTAGATAAAAAAGCAAAATCGAACTTGACTTGGTGCTGCGAATTGGTGTAGTTGATCGTAGCCTAGTCCGTCCTGCTTATTCTTGTAACATTAGTATGTGTCATGGGCACTTGTGCCAATACAGACATTTTGCTAGAGATCCACTTTGGTTCTCACAGGGTCCAGAAATCGGATTTTTGTTGAAAATTCATGGATGTCACATAACACTATGAATTGTAAAACGTACAGTTCCGGGCCGAAATTTACTACCGCCACAGCATTGTAGTCCTCACGGTCTTGCTACTTACGTTATCTCTACTTGCTGTTGCAACTGAAAAACGTTGTGCCGATGCCCCTGCCCCCATCAGTTTGGTAGCTCCTTGCATGCTACAGGACTCTTGCACAGCAAGAGATTCTTAAATTATCCTTTTCTGCGGCGAATTAGTCAGTCTCTCGGGTTGCAGCAGCAGCAGCAGCAGCAGCAGTGTTGTCTGAAATGTTGTACGTAGACCACGCTATGGGAGAAATGGTGAAATTTTTTCAGCGAACTTGGTAACTTTGAGATGCAACACTGGTCGAGATTTACCAGCTCGTATCAACAAATTGATGGGCCTTGCTGCTTGAACGAGGCTGCTAGACGAACAGGCTGTGCACCTTGGGATTGATTTTTTTTTGCTTTATGCCCTAAATAAACTGAAAACTGTTGCGGTGATAATGTAAATACTTCGGGTGCCGCTTAGCGCTCCCAAAAGCGCTTTGTGATCAGTGATCACATCCACAGGATCACCTGCGCTACACCGGTGACGCTGTCTCACCATGTTACACAATCATTTGAAGCAGATGTTCAAATCAGTTCAACGTAGTAGCATCGCTTCTGGCACCTGCAGCACGATTCCATGTGGCCAAGTAAAAGTCTAAGGCCCGCTGCAGACGATAGTCGTATGTCCTGTGTTTTCAGTTCACCGCGTTCGACTGCGTTCTTGTATCTGTTTTAACAACAAAAAAGAATATTGCTTTTTGAGACGACATTCGCTAAATTTTGAAATTGCACAAGACACGGCACTAGTGACACGGGCTAAACCAGACAATACGACGGTTAACATTAAAAAAAATATCATTTATTATCTCGTATACAGGGTATAATGGATACACCTATCGAGGTTTTCTTTTTGCCTTAATTCTAGAATTTTGATGATCCCGTTGTGTGAAGAGCAGGAGAAGCATTCCGTGCTGAAAGTCAATTTAGGATCCCTCATCGTGCATCGCCTGGCCTCTCGGTGCTGGAGTGCTCCACGCAGTGTAAATTCGTAGCCTGCCGTCCGGGGATTCGAACCAGGGCCTCCGTTGATGCGATGCCGAACCGTTGTCACTTCACTTCGAAACTTTTGGTAGGCACAAAGTTGTGTTTGCAAAGACAGTACGAAGCATTCGAAAGCGGTGAAGTGAAAACACAGGACATAAGACTATCGTCTGCTGCGGGCCCAAGGCTCGCTGCAGACGACAGTCCTTTCGTTGTCGAAGAAACGCAAGTCTTCGGGTTGATCGTATTTTGCGTATTTTTGCTGATATTAAGAGCTTCATGCACGCAATTCCTTAAAAATGGGTACGAGAATAATTGCTGAGATGACAACCGTATTTTAATATGTATTTAAATAATTTTCACTGAAGTATACAGAATTTGAGTCACCATCTTACAACTTGTGTGGCGGTACCTGACAACTGTCAACAAACCGTGTTTCTCATTCTCTACAAGACCAGATATTCTTTTCTTTATAGAACTCAATTTCGCCAATGCTATAGTGACGTCTATGCACCAATAATTTTGTTATTGTTATTAATAATAATAATAATATAACATTTAAGGCTCATTATTGATCAAATTTTAAATTTATTTATGAACCAGCTTCAGGCGCAGCTGACTCATTCCTCTCTATCGCGTGCGTGGTTAAAGCTTGCAATACCAAGGCAAGACATCAGTCGATCGAGACTCTTATTTTTAAGGTAATAAGGCTATCGTCTGCAGCGGCCTTTAGATTTGGGGCAAGGCAAGCCTCGAAGACTTAATGTATACGTTGTGCGCGTTTGGTGGATCGTTCAAATTTTAAAATGGAAAACAAAAAAGCCAGTCCTTGCCTCCCCTAACCTACCCGACATTAAACCCGAATATATGTAGTAGAACGTACCCGAAATTACGGCTTAATACCTACAACATCCACCAAACGCGCAGCGCGATCGTTCGCGCAAATCCACCAAACGCGCACATCATATACACCCACTCGTGCCCTTACTCACATTGTAAAGACTGTATTATTGCCTCTGTGTTTCGCTACCGTTGACACCGTGCGTCTACAGACAGAAATCTGGTAACAGCTTTTTATATATATATATGGGTTACGGGTGTATCTTGGCTATCGTTTTAATCGTATTAAAAATATACTGTTGGGGAAGGGCACATTAGTCTGTGGGAAAGACGTCCAGCATTCATGAACATACTCATCCGTGGTATTACATAAAGAAGCTCCCGTAAGTTGCATCGTGTTACCTTACAGAAATTTTCATTTAGCATTGGTGATTGCTGATATTAATTAGGTAAAATATTGTAATCCATCAATGCCCTAACGAGACTAGTTTATTGAATCGGTAGCTCCGCTCTCGAACTTTCAGCAGGTGAGACATTCAGTATGTACTGTATGCTGTCAATGGTTAAGATATATGATTTCTAGATAAAATATGATCACTAGATACAATATATGTTTGATTACTCATTTTAATTCCCATTTAACAGAGAACGGGACTGAACTGTTGCTTTCTGAAAAGGTCTCTCAGGCACGAGTTTGGGCATTTTGGGTGAACTCTATTGGACAGAGAAATTAAGGGCGTTCTATTGCGTACCAGAATTAAGCCTTCGACGGTTAACTTGTTCGGAACTTCAGGCCGGCGAGCTGGCTTGGATTCGATGAATTGCATTTCAGGAACTGACCCATAATCGATTATTCTTGTGACTTACAGGCACTCAATCTTGCTTTGCGACCTGGGGGTTTCAGCAAGCTTAACGTAATCGGGTTGTGTTTAACATTTGCTGGAGGATTCAAAGTGACAGAGCCGAAGCTTCTGCTTGCAGCTCTGGATAAGGCAAGTAGATTAGCTTGGTGTAGATCGACTTTGACGACCCCACCGAACGTTCCTTTTGTTTTCCGAAAAAAACTGATAGTGAGTGCTGCCTGTCGTTCACCTGACCTACGTCGCTCTGTTCGGTGCTCCTTTTCGCAAACGCTTATGATCAAGTGCACATTGGATCGGGCGCCGAAATTAAGCCTGTGCTGCTTTACTTGTTCCAAACTTTAGGAAACTGCGCTGGTTTCGACTGGGTTAAATAAATTTAAGGTATTATTCCTAAATCGGTTACCCTTAAGCCTCGCCAGAAAATTCATCCTAATTTGTAAAATGGAGTTTTCAGTCCACTCAACGTAATTGCGTCACTTCTAGTACTGGCCACAAAACCAATTCTTCTGTCTGAAGTTTCAGCCTAGTTAAGCCTCGAAGGCCTAATTTCGGTGCTCAACCGAACATGCCTCTAATCTAGCTGTACCGAAGCTATCCTAACTTAGCCTAATCACATTAACCCAACATAGCCCCCATATCTGTACCGCCTCCTACTTCACCTACTGGCTGAGTTTGCAACCCGTTCTCACCAAACTGCAGCAAACGTACGTACTCTGAAATTAAATGAGAACGCTAATGAGTTACACTGTGTCCTTTGCTTGACCTACTGGCTCAGTTTGCAGCCCCATCCCCCCAAAATGCCTACCAAATAAGTCTGCCTGCCCAGACTTGCGCAATTATAAGTTTGCTCCAGAGGCGACACTTGTGCCCCCAAGACCTAGTTCCTGCTGTAGTGAGGTAGCGGAGGACCCGCAGCTACGACTTACCTGCAAATTAGCATGTTTATGTCATGGGAGCTCCGCCACATAAACAGGTTTCTTGCTTTCAATTCAAGCCGACGCATCCAATGCCAGAGGTGGTGCGGCATCCAAATAAGCCCGCCCTTGACATTGAAGTGACCGTGAATAAAAGTTTCCGTGTTTGAAAATTGCATTTGAACGCACAAGGTGGCGTTGTGTGCAAAAGTCAGGCATCTCAATCTCAACACGTTCGCTCAAACTGGCGTTTGCTGCGCATTCAGTTGGTGGAGGGAGTTGCGGCGAACGCGCGAGTTTGGGGTTGAAACTCGTTCGTTTTCTCCAACGCGCTGAGTAAGTAAGGTCCGGTAAACAAAAGATGTAGGTACTGAAAATGCCCTCTGTAGCGTTAGCAGATCATGAACATGTCGATGAAAAAGTTGTTTTTTTTTTTTGTCGTCACTTTAGTGATCAGAAGCATTGTAATCTCGTATACCACTAAAAAATACCCTGAAAATATGGTAAGCACCCAAAAGCCGCCATGTTGGTTTGAAAGATCAGCAACTTTCTGTGTGATGATATCACTTCAATCGGTCCATCAGGTTATATATATCCTAGGAATAGGCTGATCTACTTTAAATTAGGCTATGAAATTTTGTGGATGGAAGATAAAATTGCCGAAATAGAAAAAAAAGTATAAAGGAATGATGCAATAACTGAACGCGCATCGTCATACATTTGACCGATAGACACTTCTTTGCCTAGACATGGCCAAATACCTGGAGCACAAATCGTGTTCGTTCACCTGATCTAACACATTGAGATGAATAACGTGTGAACTCGGCTTGGGTAAAATACAATAAAAAGATACACATGACAAATGGTGTGAAATGCTAAGAGTTCGGCTTTAGTGTGATTTTTAAGTTAATTAAAATAATTCAAAATTTTTATACTGTATATGCGGTACTTCATACAAATGCTAATTTTTATGTGAGCATAGAATTATATATATATTTTTTCTGTGAGTTATAGAATGTATTAATTTTCGATTTAGGTATCAACAGAGCTATGGCGTCGAAAAAAAGGGCGCATTGGGAAGGAGCAACCCCCGTTCAACACTATTCTCGGTTTGGTCAGTGCCATCGCAGTTGTTGTGATTATTACGTAAGTTAGTTTTCACTTGGGTTACAAGGCAGCAACTCCTTACCATTCTAACCAACCTAACAGAATATAGTGCTACCCTCTGATACCTTTGATGATTCTTCGGACGAGGTCTAGGTGACGTTATGCACGTCACCTATCTTGTGCATACGTGATGCGAGACCAGCGTGTTGACTAACAGCGAGTTATCCCCACAGATCACGTAGCCGCTCACAGCAGGTTTATCTGATACTTTCAGTAAGCATGCGTCCAGTAAGTTTTTAAATATCGCAGTCTCTGTACCGGTGACATTTCGAATGTGACGCGGCATTTCGTTGAATAATCTCGCCTCTCGGACCACGAAACTATTAGAATACTTTGTGGCTACCTCATCACCACCAGTTTTGATCGGAATTCGCACTTCACATGTGCGACCAATACGGTTTGAGTGTCTGGCCTGGCTTCGCCCATTGACGTTGACAGTAATTCCTTCTAGAATTTTTCAAATATATGTAGTCGTAAAGCGCTCGAATTTCCTTTGAATTGAGTACATTTGAAGTTGAGCCAGTCTTTCGTGATAGTTTGAATCCTTCATGCCTCGGATTTTGGCAGTGAACGATCTCTGGATAGCCTCTAGGCACTCTTAGTCTTTCCGTTTGCATGGCATCCAAAGTGGTGAGCAGTATTGACTCCTTGGCAATATCAGTTGTATCTATGAGGTGAGCATTATGTCTGCCTCTCTTACAGAGAAAGTTTGAAACACCCATCCGCTCCACTTCTTGCCTACGGTAATACCTCGAGCCACATGATCTTCAAAAGTGGCATCATCTTGTATTCTCACCACAAGATCTCTTAAAATTTGCTTTCTATCGATTTTGCTCCCATCTCTCGTCGTGTACGTAGGACGTAGATTCCGTAAGGGATAGTAAGGGAGTTTTTTCCGTATCGTAAAAGTTCAAATTTTGATTGAAGGTCATGTTGTTAATCGATGTCTCGTAAAAGATGTTGGTTAGATCTAGTAGCGCATTCCGTACGTCTGCCACTGATTGTACCGCTGCTAATATCCGTGTGTCATCAGCGAACGATGAGGGAATGGCAAACTTGCATTGGTGTACCATATCATTTATCATGATGAGTGAGAGTATTGGACCAAGCACGGTGCCTTGTGGGACTCCACTGAGAACCGACTGTCGTTTGGACACTTTATTATTCATGATTACATTCTAGGTTCGGTTTGTCAGGAAAGCTTCGATCCATGTAAGGCATTTATCACGGATGCCCATGTTGAAGAGTTTGAGTACCAGTATCCCATGGTCTACTTTATCGAATACTTTGGGAAAATCTAAATATATTACGTCCAAACTGTTACCTTGGTATAGTAGGTCGAGAGTAGAGTCATAATACTCAAGCAGCTGCGAATTGGTTGAACGTTTATGGCGAAAGCCATGTTGATTTGATGTGAGCAGGCTATTGCTTTCTAAATGATGTACTAGGTGTTTTTTAAAGCCAATTTAAAACGTCTTCACTACGTGGCTGGTCAGGGAGACAGGTCTATAGTTCGCTGGATCCATGCTATTTCCAGCTCTAGGAATAGGTGTAATTAATAATCGCGTGCTTGTAGGTGGGTGGAATTACTCCATCATCCATTGATTTTTGCCACACAAGGCATAAAGGGAAAGAGATGCTTAGCTTGCACATCTTAAGAATTTTTGCAGGCACATCATTTGACCACGCTGCGCTGTTGCTGTTAAGTTCATCAATGGCTAGATCAATGCTTAGTTTCGTGAACTCGAAGTCCGCTAGGCAGTTTGTAGTTAAATCAATTCTTGGGGTTTCAGGATTTAGAATTTTGTCACTAAAAACTTTTTGATATTGACGGCTTGACGGCTTAGTATTTCGCTGATTTCCCTCTCATCCTCAACAATTGATCCTGTATTATTCACCAGCAGCCCGATTTTCGATTTTACGAGGAATTAGGTGATGCATAGGCTAGAAAAAAATATTTGCCATTGCTTTTTTATTTTTTTCGATGCCTGTCTTTTTTTTCCTGTTTTTCTTCATCGTGTGTTCTTACAAGCTGACGTTCTATCTCATCTAGCTTCTTTTTGCCCTCGGATTTGTGTTCTAGTAACTTCGTTGATTGCTTGCATTTGATAAGTTTTGCTCGTTTCTTAAGTAGTCCTTTACGGCATTTGCGGTGTCGACTTTTATTACATTTTCTTTTTGCCGGGCCAAGGTACTTCAAACACTTTTCCAATAAAATGCTTTCAAATATCTCATTGATGCTTTCATTTTCTATTGAGTTATTGAGAAGTACGTACCAGTTTACTGACTGCAGTTTTGCATTCACGCCGTCCCAATTTAGCCTTTTATCGTGTACGTTCAGGTCCCGTAGACTGGAGATGGATTTTAATTGCACATTTTTCTGCGGTCTATGGGAATCGCGTTCGCCAAGCTGAGTCGTTATTCCAACAAGCCTATGATCAGATGATGTTATATCCTGGATTTCTATATTCTTCATCAATTGTGCGTTATCTACGAAGAAAAGATTTAGGACATTTTCATTTCTCGTAGGTAACGAGATCATTAGGGTCAGTGAAAATTCTTCCATCATGTGCACTAGAGAGAGAGCCTGATATTTTACATCTCTAGTGGCCGATAATGTTCTGGATAGTACGAAGCTTCCAGTTTCATTTAGCAAGTCTGTCGTTAGCCATTTTAAGAAGGGGAAGTTGAAATCACCAGTTATATACAAATGATACTTACTCTGGACTTCTTTGCAATGTGTGTTGATCACTTGCTACATTGCAGCAAATTTTACGGTAGCAAATTTTGGCGGTCGATAGTACAACACGCACATCAATCGAAGTTTTTCAACATTAACAGTAAAGAATCACAGATTCCAATAGAGAATTTTTGCTTTGTATGTGAACCAAGGTGATCTCTTGCGTATAATGCAACACTCCACACGTCCTATCTTTGCGGTCATTTCTATGCAATACATAGTTTTCTATTTTAACTTCTGCATCGTTGACTGTACCATCTAGATGAGTCTCAGTAGCGGCAAGGAGTTTAGAACCTGCATCATTTATTATAGCATGCAGTACCATTTGTTTCCTGAAATTTTTTGTTAACAGGCCTCGTATGCTTATAACGTAGATTTTGCTGAGTATTTCTTGTTTATTTGATTTCAGTTCCCGGTGTTCATTCTGTTTTTGACTGTCTGCTTTTTCACTTGATGAGTTGTTTCTGGATCCTGCCCCCACAGTTGTGTAGGATTTTCTACTCTTGGTGGAATGCAAGGCGCTCTTGGCCCTCTATGCTGCACTTTTTCCATATAAGTCTTCATGGACGAGATTTTTCGAACAGTATTTGTAAAAAAATTTTATTTATTTTGCAGATCTCTCCTCTTATCTTGGTTGTAAACACTCTTATCACGGTCATTCGTGCTAATATCTCTTTCCACATTGTACTGGTGGTTATTTTCTCCATACTTGTGAGTTTATACGCGATTTGAGTTTTGCCATGGTGTCTCCGAATTTTCTCCTCGTCCAGCGTGAGTGTGCCTATGATGGGCAGTGGGGCCGCTCAAATGTTTTTTTTTCAGGACATGTGGTATCAAAACACCTGCCGTTTCTGAATGATTCTTGGCACACTCAGGGATGAAAGAAATTACATTCTCGTTTTGGGCTGCAACCTTGTCGGCCATATTTCATGAACCTATGGCTTTGGGTGGAAAAATTTGCATCATTTGCCTGAAATTTCATATTTACATTGTTTTTGGCGGAGTACTTGCAAATTCTTAGTTTCTTTTCATTTTTGGATATTCAGTCCTCTCCAGAGCTACTTCTTTTCTTCACAGCTCTCTGTGGCATTTCATAACTGATTTCTTTCACATCATGATCGCCGGTTATTGCATACTTCAGAAGTGGTTCTTCTCCTGCTGTTTTCGAGCTTCCACTCACTGATTTCTTTGAATCAGATGCTACGCATTTTTGGCTTTGCGTTGAAACTTGTAGGCATCTTTTGTAATTCCACACGAAACTTTTTGGAAATCTGGTAAAGATGTTTATCATGCCAGTAGGTAACTTTGCACAAGGAGCACAGAAAAGAACTTCACATTTTGTGGAAGTAAGTCTTGGTATAATATTTGTAGTAGGTTCTCTACACCAGGTACAAACCCTATGTTGCTTCTCAGTGGATCTTTTATTAACTGAACAGCCATTCCCAGACGGGCACACTGGCGCGTGGTACCTTCCGCTCTGGTTCAGAGCAAGACACGGCGTATGAAAGTTATTCTCTTCACACAGCACACCCTGAATCATTTCACTTTGCTTTGGTATCAGACACAAGGTACGCTCATTCAAACCACGAGTTTCTTGTGGCTCAAGAACTTTATCCAAGTCATCAGTCGAGTTCAGAATCACTGGTTTGAATTGTGTTTTATTGCGACCCTTTTTATTGCCTCTCATAATTGAGCTCTACGCGTTCCCTACTATGCGAGCTACGGTGTGGTCACTGGTCCCGTTAATTACACGGTCGAGTTTATAGCCTGGCTGGCACACTGCATAACACTTAATTAGTTTATTGTTATCGAGAAAAATCTATAGCTTTCTGATTTTATGTACTCAAGTGGAGCACTGTACTCGTTACAACCGACCGCTACGGAGGGTAACTGGTTACAGAAGCTAAATTACTGTTTTGGCTTCAGGAATACCCAGAATTATTGTTTTAGGGTAGTCGTTAAAGCATTTGTTAGCTGGCAGAGACGAAATTCATGGTTCAACAATTTTTGGCCATAAGACGGCCAATGGTTTTCATCCAAAAATCCTCTAAACATGGTTTGCAGGGATGAAATGACAAGAAATAGAAATAAAGATCAGTACCCGCTCGTATGTTTTACCATTTCGCCTTCATTTCGATCTAATTCAGTCCTGAAAATAGGATTTACTACACCCTCATTCAGAGCACAGTTCAAGCTACCTTTTTGTGGTAGTAGGTTTGATATCTCATAACTCATGCTAATTGTGTAACCAGTTAGAGATGAAATATGCTAAAAAATATTCCAATAACATGGAAAGAAACAAACTCAGAGCCACGAAATTGATACCTCAGATGCAAAAGAAGTCGTACGAATATCGCTTACAGGAATTGGGTCTGATCTCACTCGAGCAAAGATGAGTCAGGGGGCAGCTAATAGAAACATTCACGTATTTGAATGGCTTCAACAACGTACCTACAGCGGAACATTTGAGAGAGATGTTAATGATCGCCTGCGAAACAACGGTCAAAAACTAAAGCATAAAGCTCGAATAACAACCTTAAGCCAACAGTTCTTTCCGTAATCATGGTGATCGTTTGGAATAGACCCCCCCTCTGACGTTGTTAACGCGGAGCCAGCCAACGCGTTTAAAAATCTTCTTGAATAATATTGGGAGAGACATCCTCCACAGCTAAGACCACCTTCTCCAGGAGTCTCAAATTTTTATCCGCCAAGCTTCAGAGGCTACCTCAATCCATAATCATCCCTCATCCGCCCCAAACTTGCTAGACGTATCTAAGCTCCGCAGATCCGGGGCCATTTATCGTGCTTACTGGTATGCATGATCATGATCGTCGCTTTGGCTGAGATTCTTTTCCTCAGTCATCTATAATCTATATCACGCTGACAAAATAGCTCATAGAGGGCAGGGGCATCAGTTCCGGTGTCTCTCTGGAATGGGCCAGTTGGTCCATTTACTGGCGCCTATCTAATCTAATTTTATGCTTTTCTATTTCCACAAAGGAAAAAATGTCGGAGAAGCAACCAAAGAAATTTGAGCAGTTCATGGTGATACTTCTTTATTTGAAAGACCCACGGTAGCAGCGGATGTTGCAGGCTACATAGTTGTGCTTGGGGTTCCGAAAACGTTTCCCAGGCCAGGAGCAGTCTTTCTCATGACGCTCGGCTTGCTGAATCAGCCAATTTGCTTGGTGCGTATAGCTATCGTGGGGTATATTCTATAGAGTGTGAACTCCAAATTATTAACTTACTATGTTACATATATACAGTTTCAAGCGAAAAAAATACTGTGCCTTAAATACGAGTCCTTGAGAGTGTAAAACTGTTAAATATTGTGTTTAAAAAAGTTTAACTGCGCCTATACAAAAATTTCTGATTGTTGCTTCAATGAACCATTGTGCCCCTGAAGTTCATTGTTGTTTTTCATTTTATGCTTCAAATGAACTGTGCTACTGCGTATAAAACAGTATAAAATTTTCTAGATCGAAAACTGTCCTTTTCATGGAACTAACATCTGAAAACACTGAAAATTTATTTATTTACATCATTATAGCAGAAAATGATGAGGAGAGGATCATGTTAAAATATTGTAAAACAAACTGCAAGACAAATTTACGAAAGTGCAGTAATTTTACAGCGTAACCGTACATCCATTGCAATCAAACTTTGGGCAATAAGACAATAACTTCACCTCTCCCATATTAGTATCTAAATGATCGGGAAAGCTGTGTGTAAGATACGCTTTTCACGAATACAAATAAAAAAGAAATTTCCTATAAAGCGACTGCATTAATAGCAAGCAAGTCCAGGTGATATTTTTCTAATCCCTCTCTATTTCCTTTGTTAACTTCATTTTTTGATCGCATTATTTATAATTATTACTTCATGACCGACTTTCCATCTGTATCTAAACAAATCTTCTGTATTGTATTTCTATACATACTTCCTTCAAAAATAGTGAACGGCAGATAGATGTAAATAGTTGTTACGTCACTTATCTGCTGGAGAATAACTTTGGTACTCTTCCCGTACTAAATAGCACGGAAACACAGTTTGCTACTCGATACAAGCCATGAGCAGAACAAGGTCCGTAGATTTTGTTGGCCAAAATTATCCGCCTTTATTGCTAAGAAAACTTAAGCCGATGCAGCAACGTGGGACTGAATTATTTTTGTAAGTTGTAAAAGTATTCAGTTTCTCAGTTGTATTTCTCAGAGAATAATAATTTCTCCAGAGAAGCTCTCATCTTCTTCTTATTTTCCATTAGAAAATTCCACCTATTCTCAGCCAACCTTAATTACTTTCTGAAAGGAAACTTCGTTCCTTTCTGCTATTAAACCTAATTTGTGTACTAACTAAAAATTCTACAAAAAAATTGAAGCTTTAGACTACCTCTTGCTAATTAATATTGGATGGGAATTAATCGGAATCAGTCAACTTCCAATTTTCCTTGTAGCCAAATAAGTGGATTTTTGTGAGAAATAGTCATTAAAATGATGGTGTCATCGGCAAAACGGATACAACGGAAAAGGGACGAGGATATATGCATATCATTTATATATATCGGGAAGAGCAAATGACACAAGTATCGACTCCTGCGGTACACCAATCGCAACTGGCAGCTTCTCTGATTTATCTACAATTAACATCAACGTACTGAGATCTGTTTCTGAGATAAGACCCAAGATACTCCAATGCCAAGCCTCGCACTCTAAGTAAACGTACTCTGTCTTTTAGGATCCCATGATTGACAGCGTCAACGGCCTTAGAGAAGTCAAGAAAAACTGCCACAAGATATTCCACATCATTAGCAGACCGAACAAATTATAGAACAGCGTCACAAGTTGATTTCTGGGACCGAAAACCAAACTGATGTTCTTAAAAAAAAACATAAAATACAATGTCGACTGCAAAAAAATTATTAAGTCTAAGAAACATAATTTTCTCAAAATATCTTTTTACAAAAGACAATGTTGAGAGGGGTTTGCAATTGTTCACCTCAGCTCTGCCAACGTCTTTGTGGATTGGTATGACAGTGGCTACTTTGAGGCAGTTCCCTTGCATACTGAATAGTTATAATAATGCTTCCAAGTACTGGACCTAAATGATGTTATCAATGTTTATAAGTAAGCACAGGAAGGGACATTATATCACAGCGTTTGTTCGAGAGTGATTTAATAACTGAAGTAATTTCCGAAATGTCAGTGTCTAACCACACAAATGAGTTCGGAATAGAATTTACATAGCTTGTTGCAGCCCTCTCTACAATGGGAATATTAGAACTCAAGCCGACGGGAAGTATTTGTTGAACGTTCTAGCAATCAATACCAAAAGACTCCGTGATCTCTACATCCTCCCGCCGCAAGCGACTGACGCGCCCATATTTAGCACCTCCAGGTTTTATGAGCTCAACCATGTGCCTTTTGAACAACGTTCTATAGGTGAGATATGGCTATTAGCGTTATGATTTTTTATGCCAATGTCCATTGATATTTCTATTGGTCTGGGTTTTTGCAAAAGATATGTTCTACTCTTAAGAGGCACCTTATTGCTTCGAAGAAGAGAGTTGTTTTAGATTGAATAATTTTATGGCCGGCAAGCTCCACAATGTCGAGAAATTAGCCTATCTCTGGCAGTAATAAAAGCTCTTTTTGGCAATAAATGCAGGCTATTGGTTGTATTGCGAGCCTTACGGTCTCTTCTGTGTGCCTGTGCTTTCGATCTACGCCTGTTTTGTCCGGTCGCAGAAGTACTGATGACTAAGCGACTATTAATAATTATTGTGGCCGTCGTATGCCTTTGTGACTATTTAATGCTCTGTTAAATGTGTTCAACTGAGGCCCAGAAAGCCTTATAAGACTTAGTGACTCTTTTCGTTAATGCTCTTCCTACTATATACCTCTGTTTTAAACAAGGCTTCTCTCCAATATAGTTGTTCGTTCCATGTACAGGATAAGCATAGCCTCGATTAAGATACCGGGACACCGATTAAGAAATGAAATATTCACCGATTTTCAATGTACGTAGTAATTAGGCGACATAGAAGATTGTTCACTATAACTACTTCTTCAACTAAATAACCCCCAATCCCTTATGTGAACCAGAGGATGCGTCCAACTCGAGTGTTAGTCTTTGTAAACAACTGCAAAATGTGCGATTTTCTGTATTCGCAAAATTCAACCATTTAGCATACATTTCCGGATCGACTTGTTAGTTCATCTAGTTTACTGTGTGATCAGAATGATTTGGTGAATCTGTCCAATCGGTGGAGTGTCATCAGCCTTTGCATAATATATAGAGCGTGCACTCCAAATTTTTAACTCATCAAGACAAACATTAAGAGTTTTAGTCGAAAAAATAACTGCACCCTAAATACATGTCCCTGAGAGTATAAAACTGTTATACATTGTGTTTAAAATGTGCTAATGCAAATAAATTAAATCTTTATGATTGTTGCTTAAATGAACCATTGCACCCCTGATGTTCATTATTGTTTTTAAGCTTGTTACTTCAAAATGACTGCGTATAATTATACTGCGTATAATTATATAAGGTTCACTGTGTTAAATATTGTCCCTTGTACAAAACTCAAAGATAGAAACATAGAAAATGAAATTGATTTACATCATTTCTGCAGAAAATAATGCGGAGGGGATCGATAATGTTAATTTAAAACAGACTGCAAGAATAATATACAGAAGTTTCACCTTTGTACAATGTAACCGCAGCTCTACCCTATTAAAATTTATACAATTTGACAGAAATTATACCTCTCCCATTTTTACATTTAAATGTTCTTCTAAGCGTAGAGAAAAAATACGCTTCTTTCCAAGTCAAATGAAAAAAGATCATATGCGTCGTTTTACGTATGCCGTATTTATTACATGTCTACAGTTTGTACAATTTCTTATAGAAAGTTACTACATATAAAGTGAGAACATTCGCAGCTCGGGTTCTTTTTCTAATTTCTTTCTATATTACTACGTCTTCTTGAGCAATGTCGCTTCCAAGAAACGAACGAAAACAGGATCTGTTAACTTTATTTTCTGATAGCATTTTTTATAATTACTTCCAGACAATCTTCACACATGTATACATATGTATCTTATATGCTATACTTCCATAGTTACCTCCTTCAATAGTGATGAACAGCAGAAAGACGCACAACTTTGATACACTCTTCCCGAACTAGTACAAAGGCGCAGTTTCCCACTCGATACAAGCCAAGAGCAGAAGAAGGTCCGTAGATTTTCGTGGTCAAAATTATCCGCCTTTCGAGCTAAGAAAACTTCAGGCGGTACAGTGACGTGGGACCGAATTATTTCTAGAAGTTCTAAGGGTATCCAGTATCTCGGTTGTATTTCTAAGCACTAGATCATTTCACCAGGAAAACTGTTATCTTCGTTTCATTTTTTAATAGAAAATTCTACCTGCTACTCACCAGCCTTATTTACTCTCTTAAAAAAAAAAAAAAAAACTCCATTCCTTCCTGCTATTTATTCAACCTCATTTGTGCACTAAGTTTAAATTTTACACGAAAATGGATGCTTTAGACTGCCTCATTTTAGTTAGTATTGCAAGGGAATTATTCGGAATCAGTCAACATCCAATTTTCATTGTAGCCCATTTTGCGGATCGGCCGCATTAGGAGTTCATTGTTGTACATGACAGAGGTGCGTAAGAGATTCATGCCACATTGCCAATTTATAGCCTAACAACGGTGATGAATTTGTGCTTTATGTTGATTATTTTGGATTATTCAGCAAACTAGTAGTGAACCATATTGTAAGTAATACAGTATGTCTTGTATCTTTTCAGAAGAGTTTACTTGTTGCAAAGCATGTCTAATCTGAACCTCATTATTATCCTGCCATACCTTGAACAACGTTAAGGATTGTGTTTGAGGAAAAATATGTACGGGCTGAACATGGTAACCCCTCAGCAGTTTAGCTCATATGCTTACTGACGTTAAGTGCTATGTTACCATAATAATGTATCTGAAGAATTAAAATGCCTTGGATTTTGTAAAATAAAACGAAAATTAAGCTGCTGATTGCATAGATAGCATGAATTTCATTCTTTTGGTTGGGGATTTTGGAGCAAGGACTCCTCATAGTTGCCTGAATTTGGGTTCTGTACAGCTCCATTCCATAATCTTCAAATTCTTTCATAAATTTGAGGAAAATAATTGATGATGTGACTCTACTAATATCTGAGGCTATCTTCTAGTTCACAATAGAACTACAAATATCACGCAGATGTGGAAATATGATAGCGCCCCACACTTTAGTAACGACTTCGCGATCGAGTGTATGGGCGCTGGCACATCAAAAACAGGTCAGAGAGAAGCTGGCAGGCAGGGAGGCAGGCTGTCAGTTTTTAAAAAACACGGAATGCATTGGAGCGCGAACACCGAACAGCGGCAGCGGCCTGCTCAACTTCCGCTGTTCGGTGTGCGCGCTCCAATGCATTCCGTGCTTATCAAAAACTGCCAGCCAGCATGCCAGCTTCTTGCAGCACTGCTTTTGGTGTGCCAGTTCCCTTAAAAAAGCTGGGAGCCGCTTTAAAAAAGCGCCAATTCAGCACATTGTTTTTTTATTAGAACGTCAATTCTATCACTACTACAGTAGTTCTATGGTATGACGCAATATTAAGCTCCAAACAATAAAAAATCGGAGGGAACCCAAAACTATGTCTACATTGATTTCTATTTGGGATCGAGCTCCATGATTCGCCTGACAAATAATATCTGTGAAAGTGTAACCTAATTGATATCAAACTGCATTCTTTGGCTGTATGACTTCAACAGAAGACTCCTTTGCGAAGCAAAATTCGTCGTGAATGAAACTTAAATCTATCTATTTCTAACAAAGGAACTCTGGTTTGCAAGAAATTCGCTTCGGAAGACTTGCTTGAAATCTAATATATAATGCAACGAATGAATAACAATAATTTATTCGATCACTCAACTGTATGGTAATGGCAACTGCTTGTGCAAGTGCAGCGCAATTTAACTGACGTCGTACGTGTTTCCAGCACGGCAGATTGTTTCATTTCAATCCAAGAGTTGACGTTAAGTTCAGTTCATTTATGAGTTATTCCCGCAACTGCTTGCCTATCGTCCGTGAACTTGCATTAAATTTTTGTTAAAGTGTGAGTATGTTGCGCAGCGCGAGTGAAACTGGACTCCCTTTTGTTTGAGTCTGAACTAATTTCAGCGAACACGTAGCTATCGTTGTAAAAAAAATATATATATTTTTTATATGTTTAGAAATATTTAACTTTCGTTTGCGATAAAATCTATTTTTTGAATAATGAGAGCGACTGAATGCTTTATCATTGAAAGTTATCAAGAGATCAGCACAGAGCTCACTGATTTCTAATTTACTGCTAATTTAAAATAATAATTTCTTATGGTATCCATAATATTGCTGCGTGGTGACACTGCTCAGTCAATTAACTTGACGGCCAGCCGTACATTTAGTATATTTTTGGTAGACACAGGGCTACGCATATTTTGCACTGCGTAGGGGAACAAAAGGCTATATTCATTTCTCATCTACAAAGTTGGCTGTAGGGATACCTTATTTACAGTACCGCCGTGAAATAGTTTCTGTGATGCCTCATCATCATAAAAAAATCACTTTCCTCATTAGAATGCATCAGCTTAGAGTTGCAGTTGCGAAGCGGTCGTGTTAAGCGAATTGCACTTTAGAATCCACTTTATTCCAACGTGGAAAGCAGCCTTCGTAGCGACATGACACCAATTAGAATAATTGACACGCAACAGTCATGCAGAGTTTTATTCGGGAAATTTTTTTGGCTCATTATCTTTAGTCATACTAGCTTAAGGGTCATACGTGCATATATATATATGTGTCCCATGAACATGCTGTATTGAAGTTTGTGCTTATAAGAGTAGAATTTCCTTAGCCTGCTTACTTAAGTTATAATGGCGACGACGGTATCAGTTCCCCGCTCCTCGGCTTAGGACGTGAAATCTGTACAGTGTTGAATAGGAAAAATTAATTTCCGAGGAAACTTTGAGCCAATGAAACGTTTATGATATTAACGTAATCGGTATATTATCTGGTGAGCCAAGATGCATGGTAATTCTTATTTATATTTTTTCAAAGAACATTAAATAAAAGCACATGTTTTTATAATATTGTCGTTATACACACTGTGTCTACCATGGAAAAAACAAAATAGGAAACTAGACAGCTCTTAATTATATAGTGTTCAGGTGCTCAGGTTCTGTTTTTTTTTTAACGGTGGAGTATTATGCTTACTCTACGTATCAGAAACAGCGATATATTTACGTGCGATCTGAAAAAAAAATATTATATCGCACTTCAAGTTTTAGAAAGATTATAACAATAGCGAGATAGAAAAGCAAAGTCAACTTTGAGTGCACCCTCCACTGGGCAACCTACTCACACTGGTTCGTGCCGCAGCTATCGGTCAACTGACCCCAGAGGAGTAAGTACAGAAGGATGTGACACTCAATAATATAAACACCTGAACAATGCTGGCTTTCCAGAGCGGAGCGCAGTAATGACACAGAAGCAGACGTTAACTAGAGAGCACTCTGAGAGCGCATACCTTCGCCAATCAAGGCAACAGTAACAAAAAATACCAATTGGTTCTGAAACCATGACTTTCTTTGTATCAACACCAACATCTAATCATTTGTGCCTTTTGATAGTATCAACAATTTCTGTAATTTTTTGAAGATCCTTTCTTAACTCTTCGAGTCATGCTGCTAACAAACATTCTGACAATCCTAAGTCAAACACACAAACGGGTAAACCGATCATCACCAAAATTTAATCACCTATGTCGTTTAACATTACTAACAACTTCTGTAAATTTCTTAAAGATTTATCCATAACTTTGTCAGTTATAGTGCTAACATTCATAAAATCAATCACAGCGACAAAGAAATGAACGAACAAAACAACAGACCATCACAAAAATTTGGTTATTTACTCTTCATAATATACCTAACAACTCATGTAAATTTCATGTCAATTCGTTCTTAACTTTTTGAGTTATGGCCTTAAGGAAAAAATAGGCTGACAAACAAACAGATGAACGTTTATTCACCAAAAGTTTCAACAGACAAGGACAATGATACGGATTGTGTTAGGGGCACTTAAAGCATTTGTAGGCAAGTAATGAAAAACTCATTAGAATCACTGTCTGTTTCTCTGTCTATCTGTCTGCCTGTTGCTCTGTCTGTTTGTCCTTTTTTGTACTCTTCCTCGGTGGGGGTAATTAAGAATCGTGTGTTACTGTATAAATTTATTCGCTGCTTTTGCATCTGACATTAAGCACCAAGAGAAACAGCGTTCAGTATTCTGATATATGAGTAAGTGCGTCTTGCCATTTTGTTCGACAGAGAATTAATTCAGTTGTGTTTTATTAATTTTACATGCCCGAGAATAAGTAGACCATTTAATCTGTCTGTCTATGTTTTAGATACTGTTGAACCACAGGGGAATAGTTTGACGTTCCTAGAGACTTAAGAAAACAGTGACATTCATGCGTCAGTTCTAGATTAGATAAATAAGAGAATGGAAATATGATCTGCAATCGAATAGCCCAGGCTCATTTCTCTTGGTATTTCAAATCAAAGCTGGAGCAGGCAGGCGCAAGGGTGCGCTCCGAAGCAGCAGCACGATGGTTGATACGTGACATGGTTGTTGATCCTTTTCCGTCGTCTTTGATGGCCTGGTGCACTGATGGTAATTAAAAACCTTACATAGGTTCTTAATATGGCACGTAGTTTGGTTGCGGGCCTGGGCCTCTGGGTGCTCCATAGGAACCGGGGTTGTATCCTCTGTTGGTGTGGGGAGAGTCGTATCTGATGTTAGTGGTGGGAGAATTGTATCTTCCGTTGGTGCTGGGAAAATCGTATCCGTTGGTGTTGGGAGAATCGTATCCCCTGTTGGGGTAGGAAGAATCGTATCTTCTGTTGGGGTAGGGAGAATCGTATATTCTGTTGGGGTAGGGAGAATTGTATCTTCTGTTGGAGTTGGGATAATAGTTTTGCCCGTCTGAGTAGGCACTGGGAGGAGCAGAATGGGTGTAAGAAGCGTGGGGAGAATTCTGGATTGTGTGAGGAGAATTTACCGCATTGCTATTCCCAGAAGAAGATGGTCTTCCCTGCGGCTGGCTGTAGGCAGCACCAATCAACAAAACTGTCAAGAAAATTCCGAGCTTGTAGGCCATTGTAGCTGGTCTCTGATGATCTTCACTAATTGTTTTCAGCTCCAGGTGAACGCTTTCTGCAAGTTAAAATTCCATTAGCGTCAATTAAAATGAAATATAAGCACTGAGATTCTACGTAAGAAGTTAAATTAAAATATTAAAAGCAAGACAAAGATAACTACGTCTGTATTTTATTAAAAGCCGGAAACTTACATCTTTTATAACCTCTATGTATATTAAACGGTAATTTGATTTACCAAAAAGGAATATCGATCATGAATTGAATTGAAACTTCGTTGGTCGACTGTGTAGGAAAGGGTTGGCAAGATATTTAAATCGTTGACAGAAACCGGAACGCGAGGTATGCTTAGTGTGCGTTCTTATGAAAGATTTTGAAGGGGTACCAAGGGGGAGTCTCTCTTACAGCTCCGCTCTGCATATTCAGCGACGCTGGTCGTAAGGGTACGACAGATAGACCGAACGTGCAGTGATACAAAACGTAAACAACAGTACTGGTACAGAACGGACGTGCCTATTGCAGGAGGCAGCTCATTTTTATCATAAAGTAAGGATCCAATTGTGAAAATAATGACTAGACTAGCAGCGTAAAAATATATGAGATTTCGGAGACTGACTGATGCTAAAAAAAGGAAGTTAATCGTAAAAGCATTGTTGACGGTGCGAGTGGAATTAGAGAGGAGCTTTTATGCAGTGCATAAAATTCGTATTATTGATTTATTTATTCTACTGCTCGATGAGAAACCTATGCTTGATCCAGAAGTGCCGTAAAAACTAAACCTCCTTCCGTACAAAGCGATACGCCATAGCAATGAGACTGTGAAGACCGCTCAGTCGAAAATTATTAATTTAAAAATGCTCGTGCCTGTTCATAAGAATTTATCTTTATAGTGAATAGAATATTAAAAATGATTGTCTGTTCTGATAATGCAGGTATCGATAGTTATTTGAAGTATTTTATTTAGTAAGTGAAATACATCAATGAAAGCAGTTCAAATAGTCGAAGACTATTTGGATTAATATTACTTTCCTGGAAGTTGAAAATTTGTAATTAGGTAAGGCTAGGTGCAGCAAGAACTGTTCTCTATAAATTCTCAGTTTTCATTGCACCCGATATTGTGCGATATAAACATGGCCGACGCCAACCCACGGTAATTGTAATGTAATGTGTGGGTTTTTAGTTTATGTTGCTACGATATGACTTTTCCCATGGCAGGGAATGGGTCTCTTTCTGTCGTCAGAATTTCCCATCCAAATTCTCTTGTATCAAACTCAGGGAACCATAAAGCAAATCTTTACCATATTTCTAATCATACAATAACCTGAAATACTTACATGTACGTGTGCAATACTGTCTTGAAGTTGAATCCGCAGTGGAGTGCTAGACAATGATGAACAACCAGGTAAGATTCGAGGCGTAGAATGAAGCCTAAGCATCACAAGTTAGCTTTATATATGCTCAAGCTGCCCTTCAAATCTTTCCGCAGCGCCCTTATTAGTCTAGATGAGTATTGCATGGCCACCCGGAAATCAAAGCACCGACAGATCACAAAGAGCAATAAAATGTCCGTAAGTAAAAAATCGGAAATTTTCTGGAGAAGCAAAAGCGGATAGAAACTGTAACGCTTTTTTACAACACACCTACATTGATAGTCAAGTACATTAGTAGATGATATTGCTATTAGTAGACAGACCCACAGGCCCATTCCCAGAAAGGGGCCAAAACTCACTCTTCGACTTCTATGAGCATATTAATTTTGTGCTACGCAATTTTCACTAACAGCTCATTGGGAATGCAAGAAGAGGTCTCAGAGGCAAAGACCGTTCACTAAGTGGAACACAAAATATAACCACGTGCACATAGCAGTAAAATATATATTTTCATCACAGTCCATTTTACTAATTCATCGATAATATAATTCACTGCCTGTTTGGGTATAAGATGCAGGGGGAAGAGTCACCGAATTTATTTTCAACATGAATTTAATGATTTTTGACATCAATTTCTTATTGCTGAGATGTTCGAGTTTTTATGTTCTTTTATATGTATAGATTTAAAAAGTTGTAAGATTTGTTACAAATTAAGAGCAGTTGGGGTTCGTGATTACGTATCTGGGGGATGCTGTTCTACTCCACTTCAGAATATTTCTAATTCATTCAGGATTTAAGAGGCAGCTTCTAACATAGCAGTGTAAGGCTATCAGTTGTTGTCCTCCAGTTCATACAAGAATTGCAGCTTTCTCGGCAGGGAACTGCATAGCAACTTCATTATAGCATCCAGGAAGCACCACTGAAAATGAGTGACAAAATTGCTGTAATTACAACTCTCCATCGCCCAGCTAAGACGTAATGTAAAGATTGGCAGGTTGCTGAAAACCTAATTTAGATTGGATAGATGGCTGGGCTCATTTCCAGGGAGAGGTCGAGGTCCAGGATCAAGCAGACTTATCACACTCGGCGGACGTATTAACGAACTGTGGTGTGGACTAACTAAAGAGCAATAGAGCTTCTTACAGTCCTACTGTAATGATGGACGCCAAGTCAAGAACCAAACGAAACCCGAAGAGCTTTACCGAGGAGTTGTCCAGATCGAGGTATATCACGAGTATAAAAAAGGCTAGTTTCACATAAGAATATGATAAAGAGCGGCAAGAGAATCAAATTTGCACATTAATTGCCACATTGTACATGTAAACAAGAGTGATAAGAAAATCATTGCCTTATTCATTAGTTATTACATGGCAGAGAAAATAGTCATCAATCATCCCATTTGTATGAGAGAAGAAGCAGCAACAGAGGCTATCAGGTTATTTTTTGGAGACTTAGATTGTTCAATTATTTGTATTCGCTTTTCTTCTAAAACTCTCAAACATTTCCTCTGGTTAGGATCAACTTTTATAAACGGAATTAGAAAGCCAGCTGGAGAAGATAAAAAAAATGGTCGTGATGCGTGTCAGGCTTATAGCACATTGCCATATTTATATAAATATAGTAAGATCCAGTGAAAATTAAAGTGAGGATCTCCAATTTACCACGATTGTATATAGCTAAGCACAGAGCAAATAAGACCACAAGCAAACGCGTCGCTTGCTTTCCCCGTTGCAGAGCTATTGTGGGGTTTATTTGTGACAGTTTTTAACTAAACATGACAATAAATAAATGTAGAGTCGTCCCAAAAGTGTAACCGCAAAATAACACATACCGGCATGAAAAAATATACGGACTTGACTTTGTCATTTTCCGACGCATAAACTGGAAAAGCTGGCATGTGTTAGGTTAGGGAAAGTAACGTTAGATTAAGCCAACGATCTAATGAATTTTTATGCAATCTTGTTCAATAAAATTGTTATGGAAACCAGACCTTGCTCATTTTTTTTACGTTAAGCTAGGATAGGTCAAGTTTGGTTAGGTAAAATTATCTTATATGAAGCCAAAAAGCCATCATTAGTTATATAAACTACGTACTTCTAATCCCCTCCGAAGACTAATTACCTCCAAATGCACCTAAGCCCCTTTTAAAGCTCGCTGCAGACGATAGTCTTTTGTCCCGTGTTTCATTACACCGCTTTCGAACTTTCCGTTGTGGCTTTGCAAACAACGCTGGGCGTCTACCCTAAGTTCAATAAAATGTTAACCTGCTTATCCGTGGACTTGGCTGGGGTCACTGGTTGAGTGTCTAGTATCTCTTCAAGTTTTTAGTGAATGGTGAGGCAGAAGGCAGTGCTCTTTTTCGTTGTTTACTCAGACACAGCAACGCATAGGAACGGTGGGAAGTGAAAACATAGGATACAAGACAATCATCTGCAGCGGGCTTTAGAAAGACAATACCTAAATCTCATGCAAGCCGATTACAGTTAGATCCTTCATTAACTATGAAAATGCACCTAAGCCCGCTTAATGTCAGTTACAACTAAACCCTTCGCCAGCATCGCATCAAAGTGTCGGCGTGGTAATCTCATGGTCCGCCGATAGAGTCGTCACTCACCTCATTGTATTGAATATTTTAAAAAGCTACAATAGTTGGGAATAATAAAGTTTTGTTAAATCTACGCTATGGCATTATTTCTAATCGAACATGTTTGAATGAAGGGCTGCTCTCTGTCAAGGAATATTTCCCAGGACTTAGGTTTTCTTCCTTCTTCCATCGTACCAGGATGGATACACCGCTTAGTCCGCGTTTAGGTCTTAGCGAGCGGCAGTTCGCTGGTCAGATTTACTGCCGTCTTCAGTTGTGTTGGTATCGCTGAATACCCCATTCGGGTTCCCGTGAGCAGTTCGCCCAGATGCCAATTTTGTCCCTTCTTTAAGCCGTGCAATGTCGGCTCAAACTGCTATTTGCCTGAACCAACGCCCACTGCTATAATTCCTGAGCTACAGAGATGTCAGCTGCTCTTGATGATGTCAACCGCTATTTGAAGTGTCTATAGCTATTTGATGTTTCAGTTACCATTTGATGTGTCAATTGTTATTTGATGTGTCAATTGTTATTTGATGGTGTCAATTGCTATTATATGGTGTCAATCGTTATTTGATGTCGCCAACCGCTATTTGATGACACCAACCGCCATTTGATGACACCACCGCTATTTGATGACGCCAAACGCTATTTGATGACACCACCGCTATATAATGACACCAACCGCCATTTGATGACACCACCGCTATATAATGACACCAACCGCCATTTGATGACACCAACCGCTTTCTGATGCCATCTGGCCTCTGGAGAGGTTGCAACCTCCTGTCGTAATTGTCTTTGTCTTACATTAAGTTGCTGCCGCTGCCGATGGTCGGGTGGGCTGTTCCAACGTTCATCTAAGTGACGAGACAGCCGAGTCCTTGTCAAAATTCTACCTAGTCTACAATTGAGTTGTATCCTGACAGCAAAGGGTTCACATAGGGTTCATTCGTAGGCCTGATAGCCAATACGGAAGATTCTTTGGTCCATAATTTCTCACTCAACAATTTCATAACCTTATTGATTTGGTTTGCTATTAATTGCTTTCCCCAAAGAATTTATCTATGTTGCTTTTTACGACAATGAAATTACTAATCTTTTAGCGTTCTTGTCGTTGAAATAATATCTTGAATTAAATAATTTATGCTATAATTTTGTTTATATCAACATCCCTAACGGAGCTCTGATCGAAATTTAGAGTGAATCCATATTGTTTATTATTTCCCTGAGATCAGTGGTATAACAACCACATTCTAAACAGAACCAAAACATAACTTGCCATTTACACTCCCAAACTACTCAAATATACTATAAAAATAAATATAGTTATAGAAATCGAAATGAAAATAAAAATAATTCGGTGTAAAATTAGAAAGTAAAAAATTATAGGGTTTCTCTGTCCTTTGCTAAAATTAAAAAAAGTGTAGAGTTTAAATTTCACAGAAAAGTGGTAATATTTGTCTAGAAATTTCTCTTGTTTGTCATTTCTCCTAAAATTTTTAGGCAGGTTATCACAAAAATCCCCGTTGTATTTCTCCACGTTGTAAATTTTCCGGAGCGTAACTTTTCAGAGCAAGCTGATTACTTTATTTACAACTGCATGTTAAGCAAACGGCAGTGCTCACAAAGTGTAAAATTGCATTGTGCATTTATTTTACCTAATTCCTGCCTAAAGATTATAGGCGAAATGGCATGCACGCGTAACTTCTAGATTGATTTAACACTATTCTCTATAAAATTGGCTTTGAACTCTGTAAAATTTGAATAAAGGACAAAGAAAGACAGCTTTTTATTTACTTTTCGCCTATAATGATGCATATATATTAGGATTCCCGATGCAGAATTTACTTAATTATGCTCCCAGACCAGCGTCATGGCCTAAAGTACAGGCCTGAGTCTCTACGTCATGAAATTGGTCCGATCGGTACAGTCCTCCGACAAACTGTTGGGCACAGCCTGATATTTTGTTGCGTGCTCTGCATATTTCGGGCTTGTCTAGATAGGAAACTCAAGCTGATGTAAATTTGTAACTTGCAAGTAGTTTAAATAAAAATTTCTATCCGGATATGTCTAACATATGCAGAGAAAGGCACCAAAAATATCATTGTGCATCTAATGATTTTTGAAGTGACTACGCAATTCGGACCAGTTTTGAGGAGGCCTTGCCGGCGTCCTACGCTGACCTTGGTTCGTTGATAAGCGTTGCACCAGTAATTGAATTCAAGTCCCTGGGTGAACGAACCAGCTACGGGCAGCAGAAGACGGAAAGAAGAATGCTCTAATTACATCAGAATAAACACAGAGGTAATTTAATCATACATTGACTATGTAGCAAGCTCTCCATCTGAAGTAACAGGGAAATATTAAAACAGCGTCTTCTAGCCACAAATACTGTAAATTAGATCCGCAGTAACGATTTACGAGGGGCTAAATAACACTTACATGTTCTAAATCAAACAGACAACGCACACACACACACACAAAATCACGTAGACAGAAAGCCACTGACAAACCTAACTATTAATTGGCCATGTCGTACAGTAACTGCAGGCATGCTTTACCCAAACAGCAGGTAATGCCGTAAGCTAACTGAAGGGTGCTGTGACGTAATTGCGGTGGGTGGTATACTCATCAGGACATGCTGTATCTAAACCGTTTAAGGACCATGTTTCCGTTCCTCCAAGATTTTGGGAGATAGTCTTAAATCGTAGTCCTCCGACTACCGTCTCATAGTCGCGGCGCTCATAGGTCCAAAATTCACTGACCCTTCTTTATTTAGAAACCTAATTTTTGCTAAGCGGGGCTCGTGAGGCCAAGTGGTCCTTGAAGGGTTAACTGCAGGTTATGTTGCACCGTAACTGACGGGCATGCTTTTACCCAACGGCAGAGCATGATACTGATTGTCATTTCTAAAAAAAAAAAAATCCCTTTAAAGCCGCGCAGGCGAATGACATCTTCGGTGGTTTATTCGACAGGGTAATGCTGTCGATAAATCCGGCTTGCTGTGACACGTTAATGCACACGGAGCAGCAACAGGGGACGAAGGTTGCAATGTTTTTGTGCGAAACTATTACAAGTTACGTACAACATAGAGCTGGTAAATATTAACGGAATAAGTTTTATTGCATGCCTACACGCCGGTTTTTTTATTCACTGTGCATAGCACTCTACGACTGAATGTCTTATACTATCATGTAGCTTATAAACGAAACTTTGACAGATACGTTTTCTGTTGGCTCCCTTCCTTTTAATATGAAAATGAATTAAGTTTATACCGTAGAATTGTTTCCAAGGGCACAGAACACAAACTAGCCAAAGAATTCGAAAAGACTTCGGAACAATTTTTAAGTTTTATTGATGTAATGTGCGAGCCTGGGGCACGCAATTAAGTATAAATTAAGCAACTCAGAAACAATTGTGTCAACTTCAAAATGCTGCTTTACCGGGAGTGTATTCTTCTAGGCTTTCTTGAGGGAGCTACTCAGAGCTTCATATGCTGATTTACCGGGTATAAAAAACGCAAGGTTCAAATTTCAGGGTATAATTATAACTTGAGCACTCTGAGAGCGCGTACCTCGAACCAAGCAAAGCAACATTAAAGAAGATTTCTAAAGAGATCTGAAACTATGATTTCCTATTTATCAGCACCAAAATCTGGTCGTTTGTGCCTTTTGACAGTAATAAAAGGTTGTGTAATTTTTTTGAAGATCCGTCCGTTCGTTCATGAGTCATGTTCTGACAAATGCTTTGACAAACATTGATCAAACACACAAACGGACAAACCGATCACTAGCAATATTTGGTCCTTTGTGTCCTTCAACTTTTCGAGCTATTTCGACAAATTTCAGGAAGATCCGTCAATAACTTTGTGAGTTATGCTTCTGACAATCACTTTGACAAATATTAGTCAAACACACAACTAACAAACTGATCAACGCCAAAATTTGATCATTTATATCTTTTAATATTACTAACAACTCCTATAAATTTCATAAAGATTCATTCATTATTTTTTGAGTTATTGTGCTAACAAGCATAAATTTAAAAACAGCGACGAACAAACAGATCATTGCAAATATTTGGTTATTTACTCTTCGGAATATACCTAGTTACTCAAAAAACTTTCATGAATATCTGTATATAACTTTTTGAGTTATGGATTTAAGAACAACGAATCAGACAAACAAACCGAGAATGGAGCTTCACCAAAAGTTTACCATCTGTTCCTCCTAACATACCTAACAATCCCTGTAAACTTCGTACAGGTTCGTCCTTCGTTTTTTTAGTTATCTTTGTGACAGACAAACATGCAAATTCGAAGAAAACGTAGCCTCATTGGAAGAGGTGACAATTTTTGTTAAGCACATAAAATGCTCTCAAATACTCCTAGGAGTACATAACAATCAATATTGCACTAGCTATCGGACCCAGTCACATAGAGAGGAGGCCGCATACAGGGAGAATACATGACTACACCTAGCCTGTGCATGCAGTCAACATTAGCACTGAGCAATTATTGTACTGAGAAGTAAAATCTATACGGTTCAAATCAGGAGATAAGGTGGCCATTTATATACGCGCCAAAGCATGGGGATTGTGTTACAGCAAACTTTTGTGTATTGTGGGATATGTGAAGCGGAGCCTCCCCACACAAAAGAAGAAAGTAATAAATAAAATAAATATATTGCGCAGCGCAGTCTACCTTCCTTAAGGGTTGGAGTCGTCCAAAAATTGATTTGATGTACTACGTTGAGTTCAGCTTGCACCTTTTGAATCTGGGAACAATAGTTAGAGGGAATTGCATATTTTAGAAATGACAACCATATCATGCTCTGCGGTTTGGTAAAAGCATACCCTTCAGTTAGGGCACTGCATACCCTTCAGTTAGGGCACAGCATACCCTTCAGTTAGGGCACAGCATAGCTATCAGTTAGGGCACAGCATACTCTTCAGTTATGGCACAGCATACTCTTCAGTTAGGGCAGAGCATACCCTGCAGTTAAGGTACAGCATGCTCTGTGGGTAGGGTATACCATGCCCCGCAGTTAGGTCACAACATTACCTACAGTTAGATTACTCGGTTAGGTTACTGCATTATCAGCAGTTAGAGTTAAGCATGCCGGCAGTTACTCTACACCATGCCCTGTAGTTAGTTTAATTGGTGGTTTTCTATCTACATGCCCTGTAGTTAGTTTAATTAGTGGTTTTCTATCTACGTAAATGGTTACTTTTTTGTGACGTCGCTTTGATTTAGAGCATGCAAATGAAATTTCGCCCCTTGTTAAACGTTGCTTTGGATCTAATTTACAGTATTGGTTGTGAGAAGACGCTGTTGGCAATATTTCCGCGTTACTTCAGCTGGAGAACCTGCTACGTAATTTGTGCAGCGGAAGATGTCGTCATCACTGTATGATTAAATTTTCTCAGCACTTATCCTGATGTAATTAGAGCATTTTTTACCGTGTTACGCGGCTGGAACGTTCGCTAAGGGACTGAGTTGGATATGTAGTGCAGCGCATGTCAACGATCCAAAGTCAGTGTAGGACACTTATCAAGTAGCTTATGTAAGTTTTGCATAACGAATCCTGATGTATTTGTATAATCAGGTAAGAAAATGTAAAAAAAAAACACAGTCTCTCAATGTCCTTTTTTTTAAATTTTACATAGAAAAAAATCAAAATTTTGAAGAAATGTATTAAATCAAATCGAGATGTTAATCGTGCATGTCATTTTTCTTAAATTCTCTTGGTTGGTTGGTTGGTTAAAAAAGTCCCGTGATTTCTGCACTTTCTGCGTACAACTGCTTGCTCAACATTTGTAGGTAAAGTATGAAAGCGTTTCTTTTGACGGCAAATGATCAGTCTTATTTGGAAACCAATCGAAGTGACGCCTCCTGTGATAACCTCTCAAAATTCCATAAAATCTTAGGAATTAAGTTGACCAACTTTGAGCCTTCCACCTGATGAGCTGAGGAACTTCAAAGTGCGGTCCTGGGTAGCAAAATTTCTTTTACTCATCATCATATTCTATGATATACTATTTATATGCATATATAAAAGAATCTAAAATCTTTAAACTTATCAGCATTTGTGAAACTCCATCTAAAAATAGGAAGGCAATTTCAATTATAGTATCATTAAATTGATATTAAAAATAAATCCCATGACTCTTCCGCATCACGTATTCTGAACAGGCAGTGAAATATATTATTGGTGGAATTTGTAAATTGGGTCTAACGTACTGTAATAAAATATGTATTTCAGCGCTATCTCGAAGTGGCTATTTTAATTTCCCCTCAGTAAAAGGTCGTTGCTTCTCAAAGCTCTTCTTTAATATATGAAATGCCGTAAAAACTTCGTACTACAGTACAAACATGTTCCAAATGGCCTGGAGTGTGAGTTTTGGTTCCTCTCCGGGAATGGGAATGTTTGTCTGTGTAAGTGTGCTGTAAAAAGAGCAGCACAGTTTTCTTCCTGCGTTTGCTTCCCCAGAAAATTTCCGCTTCTGGGGCAGGGTGGGATGCCACCTTTCCGTGTTTTGACTTCTAAGTGACAAGGTAAATCTAGACTTACCAGGCCCATGACGAAGGGGAAAGACTTGGTGCCCAGTTTGAGCCTATATAAACCCAACTTATGATACTTCCTCTGCATCTTGCTGCACGGATCGTAACTGGATGGCCATCATTATCTAGCACTCCATAGCGGATTCAACTTCAAGGAACTGTTGCACACAAGTAAGTATTTCAGGTTATTGAATAAGAACTGTCCATTGTAAAAGATATTGTCGCTATGCAGAGAGTGATAGTTTTCCATATTGCAATCAGTCGTTATTTTTCCGTCGGTCATTGATTTAGGGTCGGTTCCGGCCCTCGTCTACTCTTGCATGGTTAAAGGTATGGTAATAACCACCATGATGACCTCGTTGTGTGGCATTATTCTATCAAAGGGCCATTAAGTTTCGTTCAAGCTCACACTTCCGACACTAATCACTTGCTGTAATTGTAAGTTTTGAGCTATTAGCTTCTGTAGCGGATTCCTTGCCCAGGGCTGATGATGTCTTATCAATAACTCATAAAATAATTATATTAGAGAGCCAGGGTAGAAGTTTTGACCACTCGAAGAAGTTTTATGGAGAGATATATATTAAATACTAAGGATGATATAAGAAATATTGCAACGATAACTTTTCTGCTTTTACGGTATTCTCTTTTTATATACGCATTTAAAAAAGATATACTAATGGACCCGTGCGTGAAGAAATGCACGCAATAATCGCTATGTTTACTTAATATTGGCTGGTGCGAAATTTTCTGTACTCTAACTTGTTTCTCAATTTTCTTCACTCATCCTTCTCGTGTTCTCATCCTTAGGTCCTCTCTTCTCTGATTTACCGTTTCCACATTTTTCTGCTCACGCTTATCAACAGCTCTTATTCCTTTCTGTATCCTTTCTGCATCAAGTGGCATAGCCGCTTCATATCTCTTCATTGGTAGTACGTCTGTGTTCTTGAGACTGTTGTAGTCTCGTTCTTACTGTTGTAGTCTCGTTCTTCTTTTACGCTTCCTATCCTCAAATCTTTTTCTTCTTAAAAGTCCGTCTCTCATAGTGAGAGACAGATGTAAACTTTGAGTGAAATACTGCAATAAACTTGAACGCAACACCTGTCAACTTGTATGCAATGTGAGCCCACCGTAGCCATGATACTGTCTTTCAAACTCAAATATCTGCTTCACGGAAGAGATGAAATTTTGGCCTATGAAGAGAAAACTGCTCCATCAAAGAAAGACAGAAAACTAGTAGAAATAATTGTCGACTCCTGTGAGAAATCAACACTTTGTAAGTGCTTTGCTTATCATTTACCGAATTTATACGTCATGACCTGAGGGAAAATAGTTATAACATCTGACTTCAAAAGCTGCTGGTATTTGATTACAATTTCAAGAAGTTTTTCAGGCAAGAAGTGCATTCATATAAAGGGATAAGGATTTCTCATTCGCCATCTTTTGCAACCTGGTCAATGGTCAACGATCTCTATGAAAACGCAACTTAATTACAAAATCTGAAACCTGGCTAATTTCCCACCAATCAATTTCATTAAGATGTAGACACGAAATAAATGAATACACGAAGCTTTTTAATATACTCTTTTAGGATATGCACTTTGAAAGTTCTCTTAGTAAATGTTGAATATTACGTGAAATCCAGACCTTGTCATTATTACTAGCGAACAGTAGCAGCTTAAACTTGAATTCAATAGAAAATTTTACAATAGATACCAACAAATTTCATCAATTTATAGCCCATAGTCAACTCTTTGTTGTGGATGAAAATTTCGAAGAGTCTTTCTAATTGAAATGTATTTAGTGCCACAGCGTATCCTTGATACATTAGTGTTGTATATTATAAACTAAGAGGGCCCAGCCGTCAACAATGGGGGCAAAAATTTTGTGATTAAGCTGTGGCCACAAAATATTCTAATAGCTTCGCTGTACGGGGAGCAAGATTGTTAAACAAAATGCCGCGGCATATTCGAAACGCCACTGGTATCAAAACTGTAGAGTTGAAAAATTTGCTGGATTCACATTTAAGAAGAATACCAGATAGACCAGCGGTCAGCGGTTACGTGCACTGTGGAGATAATTCGCTGCTGGCTCTCTCTTTGGTTNTTGGTTTCAAACTGCGGCACCACAGAAGACACCCAGCAGAGTGACTCCACACACGTGAGGTGATGTGAGAAACGTCACCTGGACTTCTTCCGAAGACTCTCAAGGTAACTCAAGGTATTGTTCCGGTTCCCAGTATAGGTTCTGCTGTATTATATGTCTCATACCTGCAGGCCTGATCTTCCATTAGTGAAACGTAATCACAAAATTTTTGCCGTCATTTTGGACGGCTGGGCCCTCTAGTTTTGTGATAAAGACAAGCTACCTCCTGCAATGCGGGCGCCCCTGCTGTAGCTACATAAAAATACTGTTGTTCACATAGTGCATCACGGTTTGTGGGCTCTACCTTACATAGCCCTACGACCACTGTCGCTGAACATGCAGGGCGTAGGCATAGGACATGTATCCCCCTCTTACTTCCTCTTCAACATCTTTCATACGAATGCACTATGTAGCGTTCCGGTTTCCATAAACAATTAAAAGATCCTGCCAACCATCTCCTGCAAAGTCGACTTACGAATTTCGGTGCCAATGTATGTTTACAAATGCAAACCTGTGTTAAATTATATTCAGGAATCTTTCCTGTATGAATTGTAAATACAAAGCTCTTTCATAATCACGGTTTGCTTTTTTTGGCGTCCTCCTTTTTCTTTGTATCGATTTTTCTAGTAAAAAATGATTAGAAAATTGCTATGCATATTGGTTATGTAAGATAATTTCAGTTAGGACAGTACAACTCCCCTTTCATTTTTAAAACGCTCTTACAATGTTGGAATTGTTCTTTCTCGTAGTGTCATTGGTTTATTACTGGAAACTTTTTCTGAAGATGACTGACAGAAAGTCCTAAAAGTTCGGTTTCAATCTTTGATAGCTTCCTTATACTAAAATTTTTTTAAAGACAGCTATTTTTGTCTAGCATTTAATTTGGAAGTTACCTGATTACGTAAAAATGTAGTGTTTTTATTCTATTTTGATTGGCGTTGATGGACTTTTTATTTGCAGAAAGAGCTCACCGGACACTGAAATAAATTAGTGAAGATCTTCAGAGACCTGCTACAATGGCCTTCAAGCTCGGAATTTTCCTGATGGTTTTGCTGACTGGCTCTGCCTATGGCCAGCCGCAGAGAAACCCATTTTCCCGTGTTTCTTCTGGAAATAGCAATGCAGTTAATTCTCCTCACTCAATCCAGAATTCTCCTCACGCTTCTTACTCACTTTCTGCTCCCACTTACAACGGTAACTCTTTTATAGTTGGTGACAACAACTATTCTCCCGACAGCAGCAAAAGATTCCATTCTCCAAACGAAAATAGACAATATTATGCTCCCGACAGTGACATTAGATACAATTCTCCCGACACCATCAGCAGATATGATTATCCAGACACCTCCAGTAAATACGATTCTCCCGGCAGTAGCATTGGATACTATTCTCCCGGCACCAACAGCAGATACGATTCTCCGGACACCTTCGGCAGATACGATTCATACGATTCACCCGACACCAACAGAGGCTTCAACCCTGATCCTTTTGAGCCACCCAGCGCCAGCGGCTCAACCCCGTGGGGAAACTTATGGCCCTTTTGAGTAATATTTTATATTCCCCCAAGTGTGCCAGGCCGTCAAAGACGATACGGATATAAGACGACGAAAAATAATTGACATCAGGATCAGGATCGTACCCAGGCTCCTCCTTGCTTAAGCTTCGAGTTAAATTATCGAGAGATATGAGCCGGGTCGATACAACCTCCAGACCATATTTCCAGCCTCCTCTTTATCTAACCCACAACTGCTGCATGAACGTCACTTTTTCCTTAACTCTTTAGGAACTTCAAATGATTCCCCTGAGTCTTGGCTGTATCCAATATACAGATAGACTGGTCATGAATCAAATGACTCAAACACCATGGAAAAATTCTCTATTAAGCAGAATTTAAGACTCACATACAGGCAGTAAATAAATTGTGTATTGGAAACCAAGCATTGTTCTGGTGCTTATCGCGTTGAGTTGCACTTCTTTCCGTCCCGCTAGTGTTACTATCTTTCCAAGCTGTGAAATAGGTCAAACAATACTGTGTCTGATACGTAGACAAAGTATAAAACAGCCTCTTTACAAAATAGTGAACCTGACTACTTGGGACCCTTTTCTGTGTCTTGATTGGGAAGACGGCATTATTAAGAAGTGTCTATTTTCATACTTTTTTAGGGTGGACACCGTGTATAAGATATATTTATATAAATATTAATATTTTTAAGTGTGTGCCCATAAATATAAATATCCGTGCATTCTGTCTCAGCCGATGTTATACCACTTGTGCCATTAATGCCTTAAACTTTTTATTGGTTCGCTATTTACTTGAAAATTGATTTTTTTAGTTCTCAACATTGCACACAGTTAACTTCAGAAACTGATCATCGGACTGCTGGTTGACATCATCCCCACCCTTATAACCTTAAGTGAGCAAGTTAAAAAATTTTCACCTTGATAAGCATTCTCTACTGTATGAAAGCTTATGTTCATCGAGCATATATATGCACGTGTGACCGTCAACCTTATGTGTGACTTGAAAAGTTAATAAGCTGAGAAGATTTTCTAAATAAACCTGAGCATGAATCCTGAGTGTCAATTATTTTCACCTACGAGCGAAGGAAAGAGTGGAGATTATTACCCGCGCAGGGAGCGTTGTTTTCGTTAGGTTGTATGTCTCTTTGTCTCTCCACCCAAAAAGAGCAGATGGAGTTGAACCATCAATCTTTTTCAGGCATTCAGGTGGGTTAGCCATCAAACACGACGGCGTTGAATTTACAACCCCTCACCGCGGGTAATGTCTTACGCCACGAGGCGTGCTAGAACTAGTTGAAGCCATCTAGTTGAAAACGCTCATTTCTCGCCTGAATACCATAGGATATACAGTGCAACCTGCTTAACACGATAGCTTTGCAAATGAAGATCTGCACCGATCTATGCTTGTGTGGAAAGTGTATTTTTTTATGATTACGAGACACAATAAAAACTATTTCACAGCGGCATTGCAAAGAAAACATTCTACTGGTAACGTTGTAGCTGAGTGCACACAAGTTTTTGCTACCCGTAGGCAGCGCAAAATAAGCGTAGCTGTGTGTCTACTAAAAATATACCAAACGTTCTGTTCGCCGTCAAATCGATTGACTGAGCAGTGTCACCTCGCAGTAATATTATGGATATCATCATACGATGATATTATTTTAAATTTGTAGTAAATTAGGGCTCAGTATGCTCTGTGCTGATTTGTTGCTTAAATTTAATGAAAAACATTCAGACGCTCTCTGAAACTGAAAAAAATGGGTTTTATTACAAACGAAAGTCAAACATTTTTGAAAATATTTTTCCTGAGAAAACAAGGTTTCTTGTTCCTTGAAATTTATTCAGACTCATGAAATAGAAAATCCAGTTTTACTCCCGCTGCCAACCTAATATAACCTGAGTTGCCGTCATAGTTACCGTTTTCCGGGTTGTGCTTGCGGCGCAATTTGCGAATGGCACACCGGTTTAGCACCGGCAATACCGTTATTATTACAACAAGCTTCTGGAGTTTTAACCGATCATCCAATCGTTTCAATCTTCCGTTTGTGTTGTCTTCAATCCTCTCACTGTCAGAAATCACATGATCATTGTCACTACTATCACATGTGTAATGGGTTCACTTTTCGTAGTATTGGTATTCAGTTGCATCATCTTCTGGAGTGGGAAGATCATCCCAAAGATAAGCTCCAGAAATAGAGAGTGTTCCTTTACCAGTCCTTGTGCATTGGAACACCCTCGGAGTAGGCCACACCGATCGAGATATTGCTATTGGAATTGAAGTATACATCCTCGACATGCTGTAACTGAAGCGACTGAACCTAAACAGTTCAGCAAGATGGCGCTGTCATACGTTGAGTACGTTAAGAGCTGGTAATTATTATGTCAAAAGATGCTCGGTAAGGCAACAGACACTCTGTCACCTTGTCAAAAATATTAGCTGGTACGTATCTTCCAAATTACTCTTGTAACTTTCCCTCACATTGAAAATTCTACAAATACATAATATTCCTAACAATAATTTTTACCCTTGGTTTTAATTATTAAGATACACCGTATTTTCAAAGTACGTAATTGCCTTCGCCAACCAGGTTATACCTTCTTCAGTATTTTTTTGTTTGTCTATTTGTCTGTCTCTAATCAAGATATCTCCAAAGGTGATCCACTGATCTTCATGAAACACACAAGGCACTGTAGGCACGTTAGGAGGACCTGATGATTAATTAACTTTAGGTGAAAATCCGTAAAACAACATCTTTGTTTATATTCCTATTTTCAAGGGTAACGTAATTCGAACACCTATTTACGGATTTTCATAAACTTTGCAGGAATTATTAGAAATATTATGAGGAGCAATTGACAAAATTTTGAGATGATCTACTATTTCATTTGTTTGTTAGCTTCTATGTTTATTTTCGTGTTTATAATAAGTAATATGACCTAAAGCGTCATTCATAAATCATCCTGAAAGTTGTCGGAATAGTTAGAAACGTTAAAAGGCACAAATGACGAAATTTTCTTCATAATCTGCTCGTCTGTTTGCCTCTTTGAACTATATGCTTGTCTAAATGTTTGTCGGAACGTAACTTAAAACGTTACGAATGAAACCTCAGGAAAATGAGAGAAACTCTTAAGGACGTTGAGAGAAAAAACAAACAAATTTTGGTGATGATAAAATCCTGGTTTCAGGACAATTCAAATTTTTTGTTGAAATTGTGTAGTTTGGCAGAGACATGCGCTCCCAGACCCACAGTGATTCTCTAGTTTCTCAATAAGGATGTCAAAGCTATCTTTTCATCCATCCATATGCCAAGTATTTTGACGTCGTCGAGAGGTCTACTAATAGATTTATTAACGTTGATAGAGATAGGACGTAGTCGCTTGTAGAGCTGAAAAGTGCCAAAAACGCATAGGTTCTTAATTGAGTCAAGTTAAAGACCATTTTTTTTGCTCTCAGTTTTTAATTCTTCCAAGATATTCATCACTTTACGTGTGCGTCGTCCTCCTCAGTTGCTGAGAGCAGGATTACAATTTGGACAACAACATCATGCATGGAGAGGTGACAATCTTGCTCATTGATTAATATTGAAAATAGAATCATTCCTAAGATTGATATGTGCGGGACACGATATATGGTAACTCATGAGACAGCTAGCTAGCACACCAATTTGGATACTTCATCATTTTAGGTTTTTTGTTTCTAGTAAGACGCCAATGTGGATCCTATCAATTGCTTTGGATCGATCAAGTTGTAGGAGAAAAGTGAAGCGTTAACGATCTATATTTCTGTCAATACCTTCAGTGAGAGTTAGAACAACGTCCTGCGTATTAGCAAATACTCTATACGAGTACTGGTTCTTGTGAAGAAAACTTGATTGATTATAGGAGATGCTGGCCGGTTTTCTACGGCCTCTTCGAGTGGTTTGGAGAGTATTGGAGGAAGGCGAATAGGCCTGGAGTTCCCGAGTCTGTTTCAGTTACAATTGAAGTGTTTAAGAAGTACAGACGGAGAGAACCAATGACGGAAAATGCATATTTACCTTAACTGAAAAGTTATTCAGACCTTTTGCTTTCGAGTGCAGAAAGTCTCTGAGTTTGTTACTGACATTGCCTTCTGATTGTGGCGGCATAGAAGGTCGTTTTCACCTTCAGGTACTAATGAACTTGTTTCGTACCTTGGGAAGTATTTGAGAGCAAGTAGAATTTAGGTTGGTCGTCAGAACTATGGAAGGGAATTATAGGGAACTCAGAATCTTTGGGAATAGGCTCCATGGTTCGCCCTCTAATAATATCTGTAGAAATTTACCCTTGTTAATACTAAGCTGATGAGACCTGATGAGGTACGTTTATATGATGTACCTAGACCTTATATTGAAAATGACATGGAGTTTGACTCAGTGACGCCCGAGGAAATTTGTAACGTAGTTAGGAGAATTGGACAGAAGCGATATCACAAAAATGAAATACAGCCAAAGCACCTACGAATGATACTGCCTATAATTCAGACTTACCTTTGCTCTATCTTTAACAGATGCTTTGATCACGGTGTGTATCCACACGTGTTGAAAGTGGCAAGAGTTATACCCATTTACAAGTCAGGGGAGTCTAATAATAATTTTTGTAACTATAGACCTATATCTACTCTGTCCATATTCAAGAAAATTTTCGAAAACATTATACATGTAAGACTGTCGCTACATGTTGAATCACATCAGATACTCTCTCCAAATCAAGATGGATATAGGAAGGGTAAAAATACAACCCAAGCGGTTTTTCATTTGATATCTGAAGTCCTGCCGGCCTTTGCTAACAAAACCTATGCCACGTGCTTGTTTCTCGATTTACGTAAAGCTTTTGATACCGTCAATCACGAGATACTGATTCACAAGTTACAAAATTACGGTATTCGGGGCAACACGTTAGGACTCATCCAGAGTTATTTAAATTCTCGTATGCAGCATGTGTGTATTAATGACAGTGTTTCAATTAATCGTATGATTGACATAGGAGTTCCGCAGGGTTCGGTATTGGGTCCTCTCCTAT
>LQNS02277100.1:1858846-1869233 GCA_001587735.2 Parhyale hawaiensis
TTTTTTGTTTGTCTATTTGTCTGTCTCTAATCAAGATATCTCCAAAGGTGATCCACTGATCTTCATGAAACACACAAGGCACTGTAGGCACGTTAGGAGGACCTGATGATTAATTAACTTTAGGTAAAATCCGTAAAACAACATGTTTGTTTATATTCCTGTTTTTAATGGTAATGCAATTCGAATACGTATTAACGGATTTTCATAAAATTTGCAGGAATTATTAGGAATATTATGAGGAGCAATTGACAAAATTTTGAGATGATCTGCTATTTCATTTGTTTGTTAGCTTATATGTTTGTTTTCGTGTTTATAATAAGTAATATGACCTAAAGCATCATTTATATATCTTCCTGAAAGTTGTCGGTATAGTTAGAAACGCTAAAAGGCACAAATGACGAAATTTTCTTCATAATCTGCTCGTCTGTTTGAACTATATGCTTGTCTAAATGTTTGTCGGAACGTAACTCAAAACGTTACGAATGAAACCTCAGGAAAATGGCAGAAACTCTTAAGGACGTTGAGAGAGAGAAAAAAAAAAAAATTGGTGATGATAAAATCCTGGTTTCAGACAATTCAAATTTTTCGTTGAAATTGTGTAGTTTGGCAGAGACATGCGCTCCCAGACCCAAAGTGCTTCTCTACTTTCTGAATAAGGATGTCAAAGATATTTTTTCATCCATCCACATGCCAAGTATTTTGACGCCATCGAGAGGTCTACTAATAGATTTATTAAAGTTGATAGAGATAGGACGTTGTCGCTTGTAGAGCTGAAAAGCGCCAACGCATAGGTTCTTAATTGAGTCACGTTAAAGACCATTTTTTTGCTCTCAGTTTTTAATTCTTCCAAGATATTCATCACTTTACGTGTGCGTCGTCCTCCTCAGTTGCTGAGAGCAGGATTACAATTTGGACAACAACAGCATGCATGGAGAGGTGGCAATCTTGCTCATTGATTAATATTGAAAACAGAATCATTCCTAAGATTGATCCGTGCGGGACACGATATATGGTAACTCATGAGACAGCTAGCTAGCACACCAATTTGGACACTTCCTCATTTAAGTTTTTTGTTTCTAGTAAGACGCCAATGTGGATCCTATTAATTGCTTTGGTTAGATCAAGTAGTAGGAGAAAAGTGGAGCGTTAACGATCTATATTTCTGTCAATACCTTCAGTGAGATTTAGAATAACGTCCTGCGTATTAGCAAATGCTCTATACGAGTACTGGTTCTTGTGAAGAATACTTGATTGATTATATGAGATGCTGGCCGGTTTTCTACGGCCTCTTCGAATGGTTTGGAGAGTATTGGAGGAAGGCGAATAGGCCTGGAGTTCCCGAGTCTGTTTCAGTTACAATTGAAGTGTTTAAGAAGTGCAGACGGAGAGAACCAATAACGGAAAATGCATATTTACCGTAACTGTAAATTTATTCTGACCTTTTGCTTTTTTTTTTGTTTTCCGAGTACAGAAAGTCTCTGAGTTTGTTACTGACATTGCCTTCTGGTTGTGGCGGCATAGAAGGTCGTTTTCACCTTCAGGGTACTAATGAACTTGTTTCGTACCTTGGGAAGGATTTGAGAGCAAGCAGAATTTAGGCTGGTCGTCAGAACTATGGAAGGGAATTATAGGGAACTCAGAATCTTTGGGAATAGGCTCCATGGTTCGCCCTCTAATAATATCTGTAGATATTTAACCCTGTTAATACTAAGCTATGTTTTTTGCCACAAGATTTCCACAGTAGACTCCGTTACAGGCAGCGGTAGCTTCGAACTAGAATTTCACAAGAACCAAACCCAAACATATACAGTCCTAACATTGTTACTCCGCTCTATGTAGAAGTACGGAAATTCGCTTTAGACGGCATGCATTATTATACGTCGTGTGCAGCCCAACACACGAATAACAATAATTCAAACGATCACTTGACAGTGTAACAATAGCATCTTGTTGGTACATGTAGTACGCAATTTTCCACGTTACAACATGTTTCCAGTCGTAGAGAAGATGCTAACCATCCAAAATAATTAGCCATCACGGCGAATTATTTTATTACAAGCCAACATTTGGGGTTCTCAATTCTCGTTCAGCCACTACCAGCGACTGCTTGCAGAATTTCTGTCACCTTACCCCAAAAATTTGGTTGGAGTTTGAACACGTTGTACGGCGGGAGTAAGACTGGATTTCGTGCCCGATTCTGCACGAATCTAAGCCAACAAGTAGTGTTATTTTTATGGAACAGCACAGTCAATAATTTACGACTTTTGTCAGTAAGTAAAGATCCTCTTCCATTTTGGCGAGTGTCTAAATGTTTTATTGGTCCATTGCGAGCAAAAGAGCAGTACAGAGCTTTCTCAGTTCTAAGTGATATCCTTGATATTGCCACGTATTGAGACTCGCTCGATTAGCTGACTTGATAGCTACACTTTAACGAGGAAAAAACCAACCAAGATATTAGTATATTTTACACCGTGTACGGGCCACAAACGACATTAGAGTTAAGCCAGCTACAAAGATACCATTTGCGATTTTTTTTAATCGCTGCTCGCTAGTTTCTCGTGGTGTGTCTCATCATAAAAAGGATACACGTTCCGCACAAGATAACGTCGGTATAGACCTGCAGTTGTCAAGCTGTTATGTTAAGCAGATTCCACATTATATCCTATTGTATTCTCACAGAAAAAGATTTTTTTTTTTATCACGAAGTGGCGCAGTGTGGAGTATTTGGCTCGCAGGAAACATGCTTTGAAGGTTTATTAACAAGATCTTCCGAGCTTTTAAGTTTTACTGTACATACATATGCTTAAGAGGGACGTGTGCGTATGTAAATGTGTCGGAAACACAATGTTTTATTTTTTAATTATAAAGAATGCCTAACAAGGTGAGATCGTCCTAATATCCTTACTTTCAATGTCGCTAACAATCGACCCATTACGCTGACACCCATTTTGTTGAAGGTCTTTCAGAAATTGGTCACTTTTCTGCCTGCTGGTCAGCCTACGTACCGAGCTGGTTTGGGCGGTTCTGATGCATCGTTGTCGGTGTCACACCATTTACAGTCTGTGCTGGATTGTATGTAGGTCTGAGGCATGCCTTGTCCAGTTAAACTTTAGCACGGCATTTGACAGGGTCAACCCCAGGACTCCATTAAACAAGCTGGAGTGGTTTGGTGTGGGTGGAATGGCTCCATCAATCATTCGTGCTTTTGGTTCTGAGCGAACACAGAGTGTATCCGTTGACAGACTTTCTAATGGCCGCAGTCGCAGTGGAGTATGGCGTCCTTCAGGGTAGTGTACTTGACCCGCTGTTTTTTCGTACTGAATACTAGTGACATGTTCTCTTGGCTAGAAAACACGATGATCAACTATGCCGACGGTTCTACTTTGAGAGCAGCGATGCCTGCTCCTCGCATGCGTAATGCTGTCTCCCAGTCTTTGAATGGGATTTTGTCACGTATTAGTGCTTGGTGCTCGGCCTGGAGTATGAAGCTGAATGCCTGTAGGACCAAGCCAATGATTGTCAGTCAGTCTCAGTCACTTGTACCGCAGCATCCACACCTGGAGGTAGATGACACTTTGCTTCAGAGTCTAGCTTATATTCTTGGTGTTTTCTTTGATGAGAAGCTAACTTTTGAGCCGCATATTAGGCGTCTGGTATTACGTGCTTCCAGTAAGATTTGGGCTCCTGCATGCGTTGAATTCTGAGTTTGGTGACAGAGACGTTGTCCGTCGATATTTGTATGCTTTTTTACTGCCTGTGTTGAAGAATTGCTCACCGGTCTGGGCTTCAGCTGCTGACACTCACTTGCGTTTGTCGGACCGACTTGTTAGTTCAGCCAGCAGGCTTTGAGCGGATAATGATCTGGTGAACCTGTCCCAAGGAGAAGGGTTGCCGAGCTCTGTAGGTTTTATAACGAGTACAACAATGAGAGGCATTGGTTGTGTTCTTTTGTCGCTGCCCTCAATGTCTTTCGAAAAAACACTTGCTGCGATCTGTGCGCACGCTTTCACGTTGGAGGAAGTTGGATGTCGAGCTAGTCTGTTCGGTCGATGCTTTGTGCCGTGGTCGGTTAAGGTTTGGAATTTACTGACAACACCAGCTGTCGGTCGTATTAGCCTGCAGGTGTTTAAGTCAGCTGTTAATGGCTTCATGCTGGATTTTTTAAAGCTGCGTTTCGGGCTTCCCGGTGTTGCAAAGTGCTTCATTTGGGTGTATTACCTGTCCGTGGGTGCTCGAGCGTGAAGCTTTAATAATAATACTTTGGACACGGATGAAAGTGAAAGCAGTCGTGCGCTCATTGGTGTTCGAGGGCAGCTGTGAAAAATGAAAAATTTCATTTCCATATCATATTTTGAGCCCAAAATAAGTTTAAGATGTTTATTTGACACAAGTGGTACATTGTCGGGTGAGACAGGGTACATGGCATTCAATTGTTATTAATATTCTTAAACTTACACGAGAGAGGAGCTAATGTTTATCTAATTATATCGTTCGCACTTTGTATTCGTTCTAAAGAAACAAAGAAGGAAACTAGACACTATTGATCACATTATCTCCTACATTAGGACCCATAGGAAAATGTTTCATAGGTATAAATACATTTTTGAAATGATATAGTATTATGCTTAGTCTACGTATCAGAAACAGTATTGTATCGCAGTGGACATTGAATAAAACTTATTACACACTACACATATTGGAAAGGTCATAACTGATAATTATAGCCGGACAGAAGAGAACGGATAACCATCAATAGGGTAAGCACAAGAATGATGCTGGGTTTTTAATCATAATGCGTAAATTGTTTTCGCTGCCCGTGTAAAAAACATCAAGCTCTAAAAGAAACATGGTTGCTCATAACTGCATCCGTGTATCATAAGTGAATAATTTTCCGTTGTATTCTAATCATTTTGCAAGGAAGACACTAGTACATTAATATCTTGTTCAGTCTGTATGATGGACACGACTGAGGCACAGAAGAATAACTTGAAATTTGTAAACAGTTGTGGAAAAAATAATATTCATGTTGAAGTTTCTAGTAAAAATATATGAAGGATGGAAATATGTTTACTGTAAAAGTATGATCTACTTTGCTCGTCTCTATTGGCATTTTAAATCGAAGCAGATGAAGCGCAGTGACGTCTCCGCAGCAGAATGACTATGGTGAACAGCAAGTTCAGTAATGTCGATACTATCCTTTACCGTTATCTTTGACAGCTTCCTGGCCCACCAAAGGTTAAGGTACAGCCAACTTTGGCTGCACTCTCAATCGGGAAAGCCACACGCACTGGTTTGTGCTGCGGATATTGGCCGCAGCACTAGCAAAAATAAAATAAAAGTATTACTCAAAATGGCCAGTATGGCCAGGAGTCTTCCCAAGAAGTATAACCGCTGGATGTTCCGAAGTGATCGGCATTGCTGTTCCTTCTGTTGCTGCTAGAAGAACTGTATCTCACTTCGGCGTGAGGAGAACTGTATCGTTGATTGGTGTTGGGTGAACTGTATCTTACGCTGGTGTCGGGAGAATTGAATCGCATGTTGGTGTTAGGAGAATAGTATCTGATGTTGGTGTTAGGAGAATTGTATCTGATGCTGCTGTCGGGAGAATATCTTCCGTTGGTGTTGGGAGAGGAGAATCTTCTACCGCTGTACGAAGAAGAGTTCTTGGGAACACAGACATAAGAACAATTGGGAGGGGTTTGACTAGGGTGAAAATTAGGAGCAGAATAGTAGGCACTGGCGTGGGGAGAATTCTGGATCACGTAAGGTGAGTTCACGGCATTGCTAGTCCATGTAGCACCAGAGCCTCCCTGTGGCTCACCTGCAGTAGAGCCAATCATCAAAATTATCAGCCACATTCCGCCCCTGCAGGCCGTTGTTTGAAGTCTCTGGAGATCTTGACGTAACATTTCCAGCTTCAGGAGGCGCTTTCTGCAAGTAAAAAGTCCATTTGTATCAATAAAAGTCAATAAAAAAACACTGAATTTTAACATAGTTAGATTATTTGCATGTTGATTTTTGCATTTATTAATGTCTTAGATTGCCCAGAAAAGAATAGCTTCATGAAAGGGAGAATAACTAAGTACTTATGTGATTCGTTTCCTGTTGAATGCTAACTCGTATTCGCTTATAGAATAGTATGTTTTTTTGTTGTTCCAGTTAATTTCTTGCTGCCAATCGTGCTGAACATGGACCGAATGCTCAAAGTCCTCACCTTTAATCAATATTAGACGACAATGACGACCCGAAAAACTCTGGATAACTAACAGTGGAAAAAAGTAATTTAAGTTATTGCATCATCTCATCACATTCATTCTTAAATATTGTGCGAACCCGGATCACCATCTTCTATATCGTTCAATAGAGTACAGTAAAAAAAATGTAAAAGTGTCGCAGGAGTCTCACTACAATAAGCACGGTTAACTAAAATATATGATACACAATTTTCCACCCATATCTAGGAATTGATTGTGCAAGCAGAAAACAAACAATGAAGCAAATATTCAAGCAAGCAAGAGACAGATAAGAGTACTTGCATCAAGCACTATGTTAAAAATTAATGCACATTCGTCTATTCTTTTGTCTCATCATTGTTTGTTCTCATGTAACTTGAAGTAACTTAGAACTCCGTGAACTCATTCGACTATCATGGAACCTGCCTTAACTAACGTCTCCTATACGGTATGGTTTTTGTGTGTGCCGTGCCTTTCTACAGAAAGTTCAGCGTGTGTTGCAGCAGCAGAACATGTAACTGAATTCGGCAAAGCTAAGGACAACTTCATTACCAGCTCCAGCTAATCACATGGATAAACGAGCTCCCTCTTTGCCCCTATTAACTTGTCGAACCCTTCTCCGGTGAATAAACATGAAAGTTTATGAAATGAAATAAAATTTTCTTGTCAGTAAAATGAAACACTGGTGTTGAAAACGTAGGCTTCACAAAGGATCATGTACTGCAGTTATGACTCAAGCTGTCAATAGCTCCAGTGAGCAAGATATGTTTGTCCAATCACAACAATTGTCAGCATACAAAGTCTATTTTAATTGCACCCTCAACTGGGAACCCGCACGCAATAGTTCGTGCCGCAGATATAGGCCAACTGGCACTAGACGAGTGAGTACAGCTGCAGCCGGTGACTGATCGCTGAGAACTGTGGAGCATTTAGCGGGAGGTTCAACGACCCACCACCCCTCCCTCTACCCTACTCTAAGTACCCCTCAGGGAGTCTATGCTCACCAAGCAGGTTTGCTGATTCAGCGCACCGAGCGCCTTGTCCAAAGTACATTCACCTGGATTGGAGATCGTTCCCGGGACTTTCAGACAACTCTGCTACACACAAGGTCCTCGGCTACCGTCTTGGAATTGTATCCATGCATGTAATGATTGACGGAAAAATGCTTCATTTTATTTCAGACTAGATGCATACCTGATTATGGCCCCAATAGTAGATGGCCGAAACGTTGTGTTTTACATAGCATGCGCATACTTTCCCTCTAGAATTGTTCTTTTTAAAAGTAACAATGAACAGAAATATGATTTTAGAAATGTGGAAAAGTCCATTAAATCCTTTGATGGAAATGATTATACTATTGATGACATGGGGACTGTACTGTAATACTGATAATTAAGCTGATGATACGAACAATCATAAATATGAAAATGGTAATGATGATGAGAATAATGACTACAGTGATAACAATAACTAGCTGGTACAAGTCTAAATTCTGCAGAACAAAAGTGTTCTTCACTGACTTCGCAGCCCCTTGTTATGCATTCAAAGCGAGAACAAATCTTCTAAGTCCCACAGTAAATCTTCTACCCGTGACTTATGAGTATTAGCAGCTGAAACTTAAACTCGACTTTGGTTCCCCACTTTGACCCTATGAAGATATCATGACTTTTTCTATTCTCCTTTCTAATACTGAAAGCGAAACGATTGTTCTAAGTTGGGAAAGAACAATGTAGCGTAAAGATGAAAAGGCTTAATCACTACAAAGGTGATAATAGAAATCCACTATCCACAAGACACAATTGTTGGTTGGTCTGCAGGTTGGTTGAATTTTTGCTTGCTGATTTGGTTGGACCTTCTCTCCGACACCATCTTAAGGATTTAGATAGAACAACAGTCAAATTCATTTACTGGATAGCAGGATGAGATGCCGTGAAATTTAATCCCTGAATTATGATACCAAATATAGTTTCAAGAATATGTGATCGAAACTCGAAATATTGCATTTTCAGAGACCCACTTCACCTCGAAAAGTAGCTCGGTACTATTTGATATAATGCTTTTTTTCTGATCGTTGTACATGAAAGGCTCCATCTTTGTTAGAGTTTTTGATCCTGTTGTGCATAAATTATTTAGCATATATTTTTGCTGAATTCTTCTTAGCGGAGGCATGAGTAGCCAAAACATTTTAATTCATATTGCAACCAAATTTCGATCCTGATGATTCAACTAACTGTTGCTCTTAAGAATATAGTAAGCACCGAGAAATTCCGGTGAATGATTTTAATTCAATTGTATTTTCTTGATGGAACTGACTGTTAAACAATTCTATGCTAGTTTCGGGCTTTTATGTTTTTGTAGGGGGGAAATTTTGCTCTCGCAAACTCATGACGGAGTCGATGGGTATGAGGCATAATTTTAGCAAAAAAAAAAAAAAACCCTACTGCAAGCAAGAACAACAACAAGCTTCATTACAGTATTGTTTCCATTATTTTGAGTGCTAGGTATTCCCTAGGTACTTTAGACACAATGATAATGATATGGTTGCGTTTGAAGCGAGACCTCACGTAACAGTTGACGTTCACTCAATAAATTATGATCTACAATAGATATCTATACTTGTATAAATTAAAGAGGAAGTCGTAGAAGCAGAGAAGCAATCATGATGAAAATTCGCGTCTCCCATAATATTTTATCTCTTCATATATACTAGCTCACTAGTTTGCCAGGTTCTCAAATGTTGGAAGCCATATTTACCCCCAAAACCGTGAACTCTTGAGCTCACCACAGTCTATCAGTTTCTGTCCTGGCATTCTAACAGTCATCAGTCGGCATATGTGGCAATGGATCTGCCAAAGGGGGAAGAGCTCAAAATTTTCAATTGCAGCAGGTGGTTCGTGCCGAAAGTGTGAGTTTCAATGTAGCTGTTGGCTGTTTTGTAGAACTGTGACGCACAAAATGACATGGCTAGTAGAAACCATATACTATGTAACCGCAGACCAAGGGCGAAATGAACCCTATATCAGTAACCAATACAGAGACGACAGTTTTGACTAGAAATCCAACGTCTGATTGCATTACAATGAGCGATCCATGTGTGCATACCGACATCAACTTTAAAATACGCAGTACCAAGCAGTACTAACAGAAGAACCTGACAGGCCTGCCCGATATAAATTGGCAGGAGGAAGAGTACTTACAAGTGTGCAATACTTCCTTGAAGTCGAATTCACTGTGAAGTGCCAGTAACTGATGACCAGCCAGGCAGGATTCGATATGGAGAATGCAGCTGAAGCATCACAAGTTCGGTTTATGTACCTTGAAGCTGCCTTCAAATCTTTCCGCTACATTCTGGCCTGGTTAGTTTAGATAGTCACTTAAAAGTCTAAGCACAGAAACGAGACAAAGAGGAAATAAAATTTCTATGATCGTCAGAAGCGGAAACTTTTCGGCAGAAGCAAGTTCAGAAAGCAAAACAGCCCCTGTCTCTTATGATAATTTCACACTTACTCTGACAGTCTGTTGCGCTGTTGAACTAGAGCGCTCTGCGAGCACGTACCTCCGCCAAGCAAAGCAGTAATGATGAAAAATTCAAATTGGTTCAGAAACTAAAATTTCATTTTTGTTAGCAGCAAAATTTGGTCATGTGTGCCTTTTGATAGTAAAACAGCTTCCGTAAGTTTCTCGAAGATCCATCCGTATATTTTTGAGTTATGCTGTGACAAATGTTATCATAAACATCAGAGAAATACACAAACGGATTAACCGATCATCACTAAAATCTTATCATTTGTGTCTTTCAACATTTGTAATAACTTCTACAAACTTCACAAAGTATCATTCTTTGCTTTTTGAGTCATTTTGATAACGAGCATAAAATAAAACAGAGAGACAAAGAAACAAACAGACGAACAGATTGTTATATAAACTTGGACATTTACTCTGCGTTATATATTCAACAACTCATGCAAATTTCATAGAAATTCGCCCGTAACTACTTGAGTTGTGGTACTTAGAAAATAATAATAATAATAATAATTTTTATTGAAATCATAGGACACATCATTGTATATAAAAATACAGAATGAAAATTTTACCTACACTCTTACAACTTTAAATGATTTCAAGCCCATCGCTAGTTAGGTTTTAACTATTCG
>LQNS02277100.1:1881103-1897242 GCA_001587735.2 Parhyale hawaiensis
CAACAATTCTCACTAAAATTCATATTGGAACTGAACCTCGAATTTCTTTTCACCTTAAGTAAAACTTAATTATCTGTCTCTCGGGGCACTCCTAGCAGCTGCTAAAAATTCCCTATGATCCATCCTTATTTTTCTGAGTCATGCTGTTAATAAAACCATAAAACTAACGGACAGACAAACAGGCAAACAGAGCAGCAGATCACCACCATAACATGGTGATTTTGTTTCTCGTATTACTCCAAATAGTTCGTGCAAATTTTCCAAAGATCTGTTCATAACTTTTTGAGTCATGAAGACAATAAAAAAAGAAACAGATAAACAAACGGGTGCACAGGTTGTCACCATAAGCAGTTATCTGTTCCTTGAAACAAAACTACGCCGATAAATTCTATAATATACGTTTCAAACTTTCTGTGTTCTGTTGCTGATAAATAAATGGAAAACAGAAAAGCGCAAGCAAACAAATTTTTGAGTTATGGGTCAATAAAAACATATAGACTAACAAACAAGTGGTCAGACGGATCATCATCAGAAGTTAATCACCTGTTCCTTCTAACATACCTAACAGTCCTTGTAAATTTCATGACGATTCGTCAGTAACTTTTTCATTCATCGTGCTAGCAATGAGATAAAACAAAATCTCTTATGTGGAGGTAACTAGTTTAGTTTAGTTATAATAGAGTTACGGCTACATCACTAAGCTAATTTATGGCTTTATCACTGTATCGCTATCTATAAACTGAACATTTTTCCTTGGAAGAAACATTGCATCAGGTCATGGTATCAAATTACTACATTAATCGTGGACGCTGGTATTAAAACAGCGGTTACCACGTGTACTAGTGTGATTCATTGGGTTATTAAAAACCGATCCTGGATTTTTATTTTCTTCAAAGAGATGAATATTTTCCTAAATGAAAACACTGCCAAGTCGTATCCGATAATCAGATTTTCTCCATACTGATAGAGAATTGGAAGAAAAATAGAAGCGTGATGATTCGGAAATCTCCGAATTCCTCTCAGTTTATTCCCTATGTATAATAGAGAAGCTTGCGTGCACGATGACAACCAAGCAAGCAAACAAACTAATCTATCGGAGTTTCATGAATATATAGATTGCAGTGCAATTTAGTAAGTGGAAGCTTTCAAGAAATCACACATGCGAAAGGTATCAGGATTTGTAAGGCAAAAGTATTTGTATTGTTTACCTCAAACTATTTTTAGGGGTTCCGTAAAAAACTCGATTAATGTGTGTGAAGCGCAAGTCACTTTACTGATAGATGAGGGAAGGACTTTTTGGCGGTATAAAGCAATGACGGGTTTGCTGACTTTCTCAACTCGAAACTGAGTTTCAATGTTGCAAATTTGTTTTTTGGCCGTGAGTGCTGCTCAGCCTCAGATAAAACTTCACAAGATAAAGATGCGTTGGCATACCGACAGTGACTGAACTCTGATGAAACATTTGAAGGTGTCGAGCCAGTGCCGCATTTAGAATTCATAACAATGACTTGTACTCATCCTCGGATAATAAAAAACCTTCATGCATTGATAAAGTGATTGTTTTTGTGACTTATTTCATATCTTCAGTGCATGGAAACTACTGTAAATCACAGAAGTAATTGATCTTCTGAGGAGATTCAGGTGGCTTTACACACGCCTCCAGCACGTGAAGAAGTCGCAAATGCTAACTCTAACCTCGGGAGAATTAATGGTAAATTTTGTGCACTATGAGTGTTACTGTAGCTCGTTATTTCTTGGTGAAAGATCGAGAAGCTGGCAAAAGTTTGACTAAGATTTAGAATTCGTTGCAAATCGCTTAATCCACAAATTCTTGAAGGATAGTCTAAAGCATACACCTTGATACCTTGATGATACTTCAAACGAGGTCCAGGTGGCGTTATACACGCCACCCATCTTGCGCAGAGGTGATGCTGCAGTCCGTGACCAGTGGGATGGCTAACAGCGAGTTATCCTCACAGTTCACGTAGCCGCTTACAACGTGCTTATCTGGCACGTTCAGTAAGTATGCGTCCAGTAAGTTTTTAAATTTCGCAGTCTCTGTATCGGCGGCATTTCGGATGTGACATGGCATAATGTTGAATAATCTCGCCCCTCCCAAAAAAAACCCGCAAAACTATGACAATACTTTGGAGCTATTGCGTCACCACCAGTTTTGATCGGAATTCGCACTTCACAAGTGCGACCAATACGATCAGAGTGTCTGGTCTGGATTCGCCCATTGATGTTGACAGTAAGTACTTCTAGAATTTTCCACACATATAGGATCGTAAAGAGCTCGAATCTACTTTGGATTGAGTACATTTGAAGTTGAGCAAGTCTTTCGTTATAGTTTAAATTTTGCAGGCCTCGAATTTTGGCAGTAAGCGATCGCTGGATAGCCTCAAGGCGCTCTAAGTCTTTCCGTTTGCTTGGCATCCAAAGATATGAACAGTATTGAATCTTCGGCAGTATTAGTTGTTTCCATAAGGTGAGCATTGTGTCTGCCTCTTGTGAAGAGAAAGTTCGAGGCACCCATCCGCTCCACTTCTTGCCTCTGGTAACAACTCGAGCCAAAATTAATGATCTTCAAAAGTGGCATTATCTTGTATTCTCACCCCAAGATCCCTTAAAATTTGCTTTCACTCGATCGATTTCGCTCCCATTTTTCGTCTTGTAAGACGTCGAGTCAGTAAGGGAGAAGTTTTTTCCGTTCAAATTTTGATTCGTTGAAGGTCATGTTGTTAACCCATGTCCAATAAAAATGTTGGTTAGATGTAGTTGCGCATTCCGTACGTCCGCCATTGATTGCAAAGCTTCTAATATCCGTGAGTCATCAGCGAACAATGAGGGAACGGAAAACTTGCATTGGTGCCCATATCATTTATCATGATGAGTGAGAGTATTGGACCAAGCACGGTGCCTTGTGGGACTCCACTGAGTAGGTACCGGCTGTCGTTTATCATTACACTTTGGGTTCGGTTTTTCAGGAAAGCTTCGATCCATCGAAGACATTTTTCACGGATTCCCATGTTGGAGAGCTTGAGTAATAGAATTCCATGATCTACTTTATCGAAGGCTTTGGCAAAATTTAAATATAAAACATCGAAATTTTTGCCTTGGCATAGTTGGTCTAGATACGAATAGTCATAATGCTGAAGCAACTGGGAAGTGGTTGAACGTTTATGACGACAGCCATGTTGATTTGATGAGAGAAGGTTATTGCTCTCAAAATGATGTACAAGATGTTTCCTAAAGACTCTTTTCAACCTTCTTCACTATGCGGCTAGTTAGGGAGACAGGTCTATAGTTGGCTGGATCCAAGCTATTTCCAGCTTTAAAAATAGGTGAAACTAGATGACTCGTGACCCATTGGGTCGTCATCACGATTGCCTTTGCTTTCACAAAAAAGCAGGTGTTATTTAATTGTTCCTAGACTACCCGCAATTCGGCCGTCCTCTCGTGCTCGTCAAGGAGCGGCCCGTTCGGTTCATTATCAACAGATTCTTTGCTTCTCTAACGAATATTCAATACGCAGGTTGTAATTAAAGTCAAATTATCATATGTTACGTATTTTAGTTGTATTGCCCATGGAACCGCTGAATTGATCATTCCCGTTCTTGAGGTCCAGCTCAGTTTAACTTCCGTATCACTGGTACAATCGAGTTAAAGAGCTAATCCATGTTAGGAATGGAGCTGTGGTGCCCTAGTGGAGGTTCTAATAGAAGCCTGAGCCTAGTCCATCGACTTTCTTCCCGTCTAAAAGCGAAGACGCTGTGTCAAACAAGACACAAGCAGGCAAGTAAATAAACAAACAAACAAGGTTCACAGAGTTATAGTTGACGGCCCGTGACCCATTGGGTCAATATCACCATCTTCATTGTTTCTCAAAGTGATAGTCAACAGTGCGCCTGTAACCAATGATAAATATGTATTTACGACGTAGTCCAGATGTTTTCCGATATTAATTTCACGTTTAAAGCACACGTTTAAGCAGCCGAGCTCAGGCGGGCTCCCCTGCCATTGATCCCCCGTTGATAGAGTGACATTAAATCTTTAACGCTCGAATTTCTTCGTATCCTATAGCGAATGCTGAAGTTCCTTTCAGCCTTAAAACCAGTTGACTAATGCTTTTCTTCAGTCGTCTTAGATACTGACGAGTAGATTCGGCACTGCAACCAATTTGGCCTGCTAATCTATAGTTATTTTTCAAATATGTTGTGGAGAACGTTATACACTGTAGCAACGCAGCATTCACAAGCCCAGTCAAGCGTGAAGCCTAACGAGCTTGTCAACAACACTTTCACTGAACGACTGATAGGCTTAAGCGAAACGAAAGTTGATAATGTACGGAGGTGTGGATCCGGTGGGCATGTTTCCTTTGTTTTATAAGCAGCTGGCTGATGTTCTTGCCCCCAAGCTTGCAGTGACCTTCCGGCGCCTGATACGGTTAGGAAGTTTTCCTTGTTGTTGGCGAACTGGGAATATTACTCCTATTCCCAAGGGTCCGGTGTCGTCCTATGTGGCCAACTATCGACCCATCACCCTGACGCCCATATTGTCGAAGGTGTTCGAGAAGTTGATTGCTGGTAAGCTGGGTCGTTTCGCTTAGGCTACGGGGTTGCTGCCTGCTGGTCAGTTTGCGTACAGAATTGGCTTGGGCTGTTGTGACGCTCTCTTGTCGGTGTCACACTTTTTGCAATCTGCGCTGGATCGTGGGTCGGAAGCATGCCTTGTCCAGTTGGACTTTAGCGCGGCGTTTGACAGGGTTAAACACAGGGGTCTTTTATACAAGCTGGAGTTCTGTGGTGTGGGTGCTAGGTTTTTGTCAATCATTCGTGATTTTGTTTCTGAGCGAACGCAGAGAGTGTCTGTTGACGGCGTTTGAGCGCCTCAGCCGAAGTGGTGTCATGTGTCCCTCAGTGCAGTGTACTTGGCCCGCTGTTGTTTGCTCTCTATACTAGTGATATAATCTCTTCACTCGAAAACACGTTGATCAACTATGCCGACGATTCCACTTTGATGGCAGTGATACCTGCTCCTCGTCTGCGTGATGCTATCGCTCAGTCTCTGAATAGAGATTTGTCACACATTAGTGCATGGTGCTCGGCCTGGAGTATGAAGCTGAATGCCAGTAAGACCAAGTCGATGATTATCAGTCGGTCTCGGACACTTGTACCGCAGCATCCCCAACTGGAGATTGNCAACACCCAGGTTGTAAGCAAAGTCAAATTGTTATATGTAACGTATTTCAGTTGTATTGTCCATGGAACCGCTGAATTGATCATGCCTGTTCTTGAGGCCCAGCTCAGTTCAACTTCCGTATCACAGATACAATCGAATTAGAGAGCTAATCCATGCCCCATAGGAGAGGATAGAGGACCATGGAATTTCTTCCCTATTAAAGTGAAGAAGATTTAGATAGATTGATAGATAGACATATAGAGAGAGAGATAGATTGATAGAAAGAGATAGAATAAATAGATTGATACATAGCAACATCATGACTACAGCTAAAGCGTGTCATTGCGCCTGTGACATCCCGAACAAAATAAAGTGCCGATTGTGTTGATACACACTATCTAAATAACTATACTGGTGCTAGACTGTATCTGCACAGTACCCGATGCTCTCTCGTTTCCGCGGCCACACTGTACGGTCTCACGCACAACTCATGAGTCGTGCAGTTCGGTTGCATAGACGCTATAGCATGTACGTTGTGAGAGTTGATCATACGGTCACAAGTTGAGCCGTGGACTACACGATACCTAGACTGTCCGCTCCTCTTAAGTGAGGCTGATGGCAAATTTGTAAATCTTATATGAAATTGGTTTCATTCAACGTACTGAATTGAAGTAAAAATAAACTGCTCTTGGAGAGGGAAGGAAAGTATCTATTTTAAAGAAACACGCTTGCGAGAGCACTGATCAACTGTAAATTGCAAAGTTTATTTTAATGAATTTTAGGTCATTTTGGTACCGTGTGGTCCATAATTGAGCGTGTGTAGCATGCCCTTCAGTTAGGTAGTTCGGTCGTTAGCAAAACCATCGAACGCCTCTTGAAAAAGCACTTCACTGATCACCTGAGGATGCATCAGCTCATATCCGACACACAACATGGCTTCCAAAATGGAAGAAGCTGCTTAACATATCTACAGGACTTTTTCTTAAAAGTTACAGGTATTAAAGATGAAGAAAAGGGTGTAGACCTTGTGTATCTAGACTTCCAAAAGGCTTCTGATAAACTCTCCCATCGCCGGCTAATGAAAAAATTAGAAGCCCATGGCATCCAGGGTGACTATTTACAATTGATCAAGGCATCGCTTACGGGTCGGCAACAACGAGTGGAGCTTGAAGGAGAGTCGAGCGCCTGGACACAAGAATCATCAGGGGTTCCACAGAGTAACGTGCTTGGCCCACTTCTGTTCTCAATTTACATCAATGATCTCGATCTTAACATCCGTAGTAAAATCAGTAAATTTGCGGATGATACTAAACTATGTCATCCTGCCACGAAAAGATCCGAGCTCCAGCAAGACCTTGACCGCCTCGTGGAATGGAGCGCAACGTGACAGATGAACTTTAATGTTGAAAAATGCTCAGTAATGCACATAGGGCTGGTGAAACCTTCCATCCCATTGAAAATGAATGGAACGGAATTGGCTACTGTCACCCAACAACGTGACTTAGGAATCACTATTACAAACGAACTACAATACAGTCAGCAAGTTGACAAGAGTGTGAAAATGGCAAGCAGAGTGCTGGGATTCATCACCAGAAACTTTGAATACAAGTCCAAGGTCATCATTGTTCCCTTGTACAAGGCATTAGTGAGGCCACACTTAGAATTTGCTGTTCAATTCTGGTCGCCGCATCTCTGTGAATATATCGATAACATGGAAAGAGTCCAACGCAGAGCACCGAAACTGATACCTCAGCTGAGAAACAAGTCGTATGAACGGCGCCTGAAAGAACTGGGTCTCATTTCTCTCGAGCAAAGACGACTCAGGGGGCAGCCAATAGAAACATTCAAGTACTTGGATGGCTTCAACGACGTACCTACAACGGGCCTCTTTGAAAGAGACCTTAATGATCGCTTGCGAAGCAACTGTCAAAAATTCAAGCATAAAGCTCGAAACACAACCTTAAGTCAGCAGTTCTTTCCCTATTTCATTGTCAGCATTTGGAATAGACTCTCTTCCGACGTTGTTGGTGCAGATTCGGTCAACTCGTTTAAAAATCGTCTTGGCATACATTGGGAGAGACATCCTCCACAGCTAAGAGCTCCTCCTCTACGAATATCAAGTACTTAACTGCCAAAGTTTCCCAGGCTATCTTAAGCCGACTTCTTCTCACTTCCGCTCCATCTATATTTTTAAACTCCCAGCGGCTATCGATCATGCTTGCGTGCATTCATGATCATCTCTTTGGCTGTGATTCTTCTCCCCTTCTTTTTTTGTTTCGTCTTAGATTTCCCTAGTCCTCTACATCCTACTAACATAATGGTATTTGCTCATAGAGGGTCGGGGCGTAAGTTCCGGTGTCTCTTTGGAAATGGGCCTCTTGGTTCGTCTACTGCCGTCTATCTAATCTAATCTAGGTTTCAGCTTGCCTTGCAGTTAGGTTTCAGCATACTTTTCAGTTAGGTTACAGTATGCCCTGCAGCTAGTTTGATTTAAGTGTGCCTTGCAGTTAGATTTCAGCATGCCTTACAGTTAGGTTGCAGCATGCCCTGGTATTTTGTGTCAACATGCCCTGCAGTTAAGTTTCAGCAAGCCCGGCAGCACTGGCGCCAAACTCGCCATGCTGAGTACGTTCATCACTGTGCGTGCGTTCAAGTAAGCTTTCTTGCCGTGTCACAACCTCGAGAAGCACTAGCTAACCAAACCTAGCTTAACCTTACCTTACCTAAACTTGCCCAACCTTACCTAACCTTACCTAACGTAACCTTACCTTATCTTACCTAACCTTACCTAACTTTACCAAACCTTATCTAACATTACCTAACCGTACCTAACCTAACCTTACCGGTACCTAACCTAACCTAACTTGCGATACAGCGAGCTGCACATCACACGAACTTCAACGCCACCAGCACGCACAACGATGCACCTACACAGAATCGTGGCAAGCGCTCATAGCGCGTGGCGAGCTTGGCGCCTGTAATGCCCGGTAGCTAGGTTTCAGCATGCCCTGCTGTTAGGCAGAGCATGGTGTGTAGTTAGCTTCCAGCGTGCTGTGCAATTAGGTTACACTATTCTCTGTAGTTTGATTCTTCAGTGGTTTTCAGTTGTCGTGGATTTTTACCGTTCTGTGCTGCCGCTCTGACTTGGAAGCTGTGCAATGCCTGTAAAATGTTACTTCAGTTACAATTTAGAATATAGTGTGTAAGTAGATCCTGTTTAAAGCATTTCCGTGTTCGATCACCTGGAGAACGTATATAATATATAGTATGCAGGGGAAGATGACGCCATCATCGCATCGTTAAATTTCCTCGTTACTCATCCTGATGCAATTAGAGCAATCTTTTTTCCGTCTTTCGCTGCCCACAGCCGGTTCGTTCGTTCTGGGACTTCAACCAGTTCTGTTGTGAAGCGCATATTATCGAACCAAGGTCAGTGTAGGACACTGACCATACGTAAATTCTGTATCAGAAATCCTGAAAAATTATATGTATAATTATATAAGGAAAAATAAAAATACAGTCTTTTATTGTCTTCTTCTTAAATTTACTATAGTGCAAAGTCAATAAAAATTTTAAAGAGATGTGGTAAATTAAAATAAAATTTACTTATTTATATCATTTCTCCTAAAATCATTCGGCGTATTAATTTAGAAATGCCTAATGCGTTTCTCTACCTTGTGGGTACAGCAGTCTGCTCTACACCCTCTTACGTTTTATGCCTGAAACGGGGCATCAACTTAATCTGCCCGTTAAAAAACAAAGCTGTCAGCCCTAATCAAAGGAAGTAGTTATCAATTTTAGAACAAAAACGAAGACAATAATCCAAGATCAACGTCTCAAAAGAATAATCTGGTTGTCTTTTTTGCTGTTTCCTCTCACACGCGAAACTTATAATTGATTACTATTGGCTGTTCCTTACAATAAATATTATTTGACCCTCTTGCCGCTCTTTCTCACTCCTAGAATGTTATAACTAACATGATCATTCGAGTTTTTCGTCGCTCTCTCGCAGTTTAATGTGATAATTATATGTTATTTTTTTCGTTCCGTGCATGATGATTCTCTAACAAACTATTGAATTATTTTCATCCGCGAACGAAGTAAGATAGGTGATAATGATTTAGTTGGAGATTTAAGTATTTGTCTGTCCACCGAAAAAGTGATAGGAGTTGAGTAATTTACATAATTTTTTGCAGGGAGTCTTGTGGGTTGCCAAAAAATTAGAATTAACTAGAATGAATATGGCGCCAAAGAATATTGTAGTCTGTCCACCCAAAAAGAGACAGGAGTTGAATGATATGCAAGAAATAGCAAAATTTTCAAGTTAGCTGGCCATGAATTATGACTGCAGAAGGAGCTTAGCAGTGTTCATAATTTTTTCCAGTAAGTCAATTGCGTTGCCTTAGATGTGAACAATGCAACAAAAAAAAAAAACTAGAATTAGCTGGCCACGCAAAACTGACGACGAAGTTGCTCTCCACCGCAAGTGATGATCTTACGTTTATCTGCCCGTCTTTCTGCCTACCACAAAGATAATTCAGAAAGTATGAACGGATCTTTACGAAATATGGACTTAACTGGGTATGTTAGTGAAAACAAATGATTAACTTTTGGTGAAGATCCATTCCACACTATCTCAAAAATTATTAACCGATCTTTATAAAATATACAAGAGTAGTTAGGCTTATTACTAGGAGCATTATTATGATCAAATATTTGTATTGATCTGCTAGTCCATTTGTTTATATGCTTATTTTTATGTATGTCAACAACGTTACCCAAAAAAACTATGAGTTAATCTTTTTTGAAATTTGTAGGATCTCTAAAACATATAAATCGATAAATCGACACAAATCATCAAATTTTAGTGATGCTCGGTTTGTCAGTTTGTGTGTGCTTAACCGATGTTTGTCAGAACCTGACTCAAGGAATTACTGACGGATATTGAAGAAAATTATAAAGGCTGTTATTGCTATCACCAGGTACAAATGACGACAATTTGGTGATGATCATCAAGATATCCTAATTTTAGGACTGCTCGAAAATTTTCATAACATTGCCTGGCTTGACGGAGATATACACTCTCGGAAAGCTCTAGTTATTGGTTTGACGGTCTTGATTATATTGGGAGTGGGAGAAGTTTTTTGTGAAACTACTCTGGAACGTTTTTTTGTTGGTTCCTAGTTCATCTGATATCCACGAAGTGGCATAATGTCCAGCCGGATTATGTGCATCAACCCCTCCCTTGGAATGAACATGTTATTTCGTCGTTTGCCATCTAGGCAAATTTTTCGGCACTATACAATTAGCAATCTTTGATTTTGTCTTGTCTTGGTGATGGAGCATTATTGTAAGAACTGCATTTTTATTACCCTTTCGAAGTGGTGGATCGTGGCTGCTAAAATAGGGTTGTTACACAGCTACACATTGAAATAGCTGTAATTCTTTCATGAGCTATGGAGGACGTCTACTAACAGAGTATGACACTTTTATGTAAAAACTCATTCTTTAGGTCTTCAAAGCATTAGAAATATCCCGGTATGGAACTAAACAGTAGCCGCGCTTTTAAGCAAGGGCCCCAGACAAACAAAAAGTGGTGCAATGCGATTTTTGCGGGATCATGACTCATGTGAGCGATAGTGTGTCACGCGATCTGGGTTGCGTCGGTGGGGCCAACAAATTGCTATACCCGATGTTACATTTTTTTCCACGTAAAAAATTTGTTGCGTCGCTGTGGCTCCGGCCTGAGTGGCCACTGCTCATTTTAACAAATCTCATAATTGCTGTTAAAATGCATATATTATTTATACATGTATGATATTATATTGATTGGATATGCAGCAGCTGTACAAACATATTTAGAAGCTTCTAAAAGATTTCAAGCTCTTCAGCATGCATCTGAATGATAAATCTGCTTCAGTAACTTTTAAATTAATATTAAAAATATATCCGATGGCTTTGCCCGCAAATTGTAGCCCGAATGGATAGTGAAATATATTATTATTGGAATTTGTATACTGGGTTTATGTAATAAAGACATGACTATAGTTGAAGTTCCTCTTCATAGACGGTCGTTTCTTTGCAGACTTCTTCTTGCATTCCTAATAAAAGGTAGTAATAACTTCGTAACACTACATTCTCATGGAAGACCGGAGCATGAGTCCCAGCTCCTCTTTGGGAATGGACCAGCAATATAATCTATTGATGTAAGTGCGTAAATGTAGAGTAAGATGAACTGCACATCTTTCTTTCCTCGTTTGCTTTCCCGGAAAATTCCCGCTTATGAAGGCTTATAAAAATTGTGATTCATCTTTACATTCTTCCCGTGCCTTGACTTCATAGTGACGTTCTGAATCCAAACTAACCAGGAGGCGCCGGAAAGATTTGAAGGCAAACTTGAGGGTATTTAAACCAAACTTGGGATTCTTCAACTTCATTCTGCTCTTCGAATGATACCTGATTGGTCATCTGTCTTTCGCAGTCGCCAGCGGTTTCTGCTTCTAGGAAGTGTTGCACAAAAGTAAGTATTTCAGGTTCTTTAATTAGTACCGCGTCAATGCGCCCATTATAAAAAAAATTGTTTATTATCGATATGCAAGCAGTAGTCGATGCATTGGCTATTGGTTTAGGGTTGGTACCCTCCTCGTTCACTGCTAAATGGAAAATGTGTGATAGTATAACCATGACAACTTCTTCGTGCGTCAGTGTTTTGTAAAACAGCCATCCAGCTGCGTTCAAATTCACACTTAATTTCTACACAAGCCACCAGCTGCAATCTGTAAGTGGCTGATCCCTTGTCCGGGGTTGATAATAGTATATCCCGGAGTGACATACAATCATTAGATAGCTAAGGCAGAAACAGATAGATTGTAGTGGACTAAAGAGTTTGTGTTCATAAATGGCTCTTAATAATAATTTTCTTGAGATGGCGTTACATATGTAATTGTACATGATGAGCTGAGGTACAGCGAAACGTGCTTCATGGGTAAATCAATTTCAAGTTGTGCTTTTCATCGAATAATAATCGCTCAACCAATCCAAAGTTTGGGTTGAGAAATCTCCTCTATGATAATAATAATAATAAAAAAAAAAATCATGCGGCACTTGAGTTTTTTTTATTCAAAATCTATGAACTTGGCAAACTTTAGACAACTTGAAGAACTTGTATAGAGAAATAAAAATATTATGGGTGACACGAATTGTTATAGCGATTGCTTCTCTCCTTCGGCGTTACCCCTTTTAATGTATATAAAAAATTTTGATCACTCTGGTGGTTGCCCAGGCTTTGAGTAAATGTGGACTTTTCTTTTTTATTAATATCCATTATTATTTTTCAAACAGGAATCAAGCCAAGACATATACAAATACTAAATATAAAGTCGACAGTTCGTAAAAATTAACGTTTCGTGATAGTGCGTCCCATCTTCAAAAAATATGCAACTTAAAATTTAAATTTTTTCCGAAGATGGGACACAGTATCCCGAACCGTTAATTTTTTTACGAACAATCGACTTTATATTTAGTACTTGTGGACCTGTGCGTGAAGAATTCAAGCAATAACCTTTACGTTTACCTAATGCCTCTAGGCCGGTGCGGAATCTCCTCTTCTCGTATTTGCTTCTTAATTTTCTTCTTTTCTTCATTGATCCTCTGTTGTGCTGTCATCCTTAGGTCTTCTATATAGACAGGCAGAAGTAACATCTTGCGTAAAACACTACAACAAACCTAAACAAAATAGCAGCTTATATTATACAATGTGTTCGCTCCGTCCCAAAGATACCGTTGATACCGTCTTCCCACCTCAAATATCTGCTTCATTTGAGGTGCTCAAATTTTGACCTATGAAGAGAAAACTGCTTCGTCAGAGGAAAGCAGTAAGCTAGAAGCAATAATTGTCTACTGCCCGTGACAACTTATGTTTCGTCGGTTTCGTTGACAATTGCATCAAAATGGGAAGAATAGCTCATGCAACGAAATCATCTGTGGGAAGAAACTACGAATCAAGAAGCATGAGAGTGCCAGCAGAAGTTTCAGATGTCTTCAGTGCTACGATTTCCACTTCGGCAATGCAGGAAGTGCATGCAGACGTAAGGTCGCCCTGTACTTTGCCGTAGATTCGATGTATGGAGAAGCTAATACTCGTACAAATGAGACTAAGAGTGCGATGTCTTCATTGTTGGAATTTCAACTGTCCCTGCTTAAGATTTGTTTGCCATCTTCTGCAACCCGGCCTATTTTCTGCCAATCACTTTCAATGGAGTTTGAGAGGACCACCAGAGCCTCCAACCTGGGTTAAATTCTGCCTATCTATTTCGTTAAGAGCGTGACACCAAACATATAAATATATATATTTATATATAAACACACGACGGTCATTCATATTATTAGATTATTTTCTCTGCAGGCCATAACGATTTTTCAAAATGTTTAAAAATGTCAGTACTAAAAAGGATGGAAAAATTTATTGCGCCGTTCATGCGGTCAAGGTGGAGGAGCAGGAGTCAAGTTTAATAATTTGAACTGCTACTGCACGTAGTTCGTGGGTAGCAGATTTTCCGTCAGACTTGGAACACACAGTATGGTCACATTTTGCATGTATGTTGCAGGTCTGCGATATGTACTGAAGAGCAATGCATTTGTTTTGTCGAATTTCCACCGCTTCTATCTAGTTTTTCTCATCCCTGCTTATGTCAGTACTATCATCATTAATACTCGCAGCATTTTCACTGTTCTTGTCATCAGCATAATTGTCATTATTATGGTATCGTTAGATTAAATTGTCAGCAGTAGACGAACCAACAAACTCATTCCCAGGGAGCCACCGGGACTTACGCCTTGGCCCTATATGATCTATTGCCTTTATGTCAGGATTAGTTAGATGTCTGAGGGATGAAAAAAAAGAACAGCCAAAGGGACGATCTTGTATACACGATTTATAGCTGTAGATCTGCGGAGCTTGGAGGCGTTAAGTCAGTTTGGGCAGAAGAGAAAAAGATTGTGGATAAACGTGGCATCCAAAGCTTTGGCAGAGTAGGTGTTCTTAGCTGTGCAGGGTGTCTCTCCAAATGTTTGTCAAGACGACTTCTAAACGCGTTGAATGTTTCCGCACCGACAACTTCCAAGGGCAGTCTATTTTCCAGATTTTCACAGAGTATGAAATCCAGAAAGAACTGCTGGCTTAGGGTTGTTTTTCGATCTTTATGTTTGAGTTTCTATTATTAACGTCATTTCCAAAAAGTCCCGTTATAGGGAGGTGGGTAAATCCATTCAAATACTTGAATGTTTCTATAAGTTGCTCCCTGAATCGTCTTTGCTCAAGAGACATGAGGCCCACATCCTGTGGTGACGCTCGTATGGCTTGTTTCGCAGAAGTGGTATCAATATTATTGCTCTGCGTTGGATTTCTTCATGTCATCAATATCTCTGCACTGATGTGGCGACCCGAGTTGGGCAGCAACTTCTAAATGTGAGCGCACTAGCGCTTTGTACGAAGGACTGATTATGACCTTGGATTTGTACTCAAAATTCCTGGTTATAAATTCCAGTACTCTGCTTGCCCTTTTCCCACTTTTGTCAACTTGCTTGTAGATTGTTTAAAATTACAAATCCCAAGTCACGTTGTTGGCTCATATCTGCCAATTCTGTCCCTTTTATTTTGAAATGGGTAGAGGAGTTCTCTGGCCCTACATGCATTATTGAGCATTTGGTGAGAGCCGAGCACGCTACCATGTAAAATCCCAGATGAAACTGGCGTCCAGTCGCTGGTCTGTTCTCGTAGCTCTTCTCACTGCTGCCGACCAGAGAGCCATGCCAGGATTCAGCGTGAATAGTCTCCCTGAGTGCTATGGGCTTCCAATTCTTTCATTAACCGTTGATGGGGAACTTTTTCAAAAGCGTTTTGGACGTCTAGAGAAACGAGGTCCACACCCATTTTTCATCTCTAAATTCCATAACTTTCGAAAAGAAGTCAAGTAAGGTAAGTAGTTTCTTCCGCCTCGGAAGCGGAGCTGGGTTGCGGAAATGAGTTGCAGCATCTTCAGGTGATCAGTGGTGCGCTTTTTCAGGAAGTATTCGATGGTTCTTTCTGACAACCGATGTAAGACTGATTGATCGATAATTACTGGGGCTTTTCTAATTCAATTTCTTATGTAGCCGGATCTCGTTAGCTAGTTCCAATTCTTTAAAACTTCTTGCGTTCCTAAAGATCGATTGAATATTTCGGGCAGTGGCTTTGAGACGACTGGAGTTATTTCCCGTAGAACATTAGGAGAAATAGTATTTGGGTTATTGGACTTGCGCACATTCAGGTGGGTTAGTTCTTAAAGAATTTTACGCTGCATAAAAACACACGTGTCGCTGATGGCTCCGGGATATGCGCAACATTTTCCACGGTAAATGCAGGAGTACAAAATTCGTTCAGGATAGTAGCTTTATCTCTCAGGTCATTGGTTATTTTACCGTCGGGAGTTTGAGAGGACCTATAGTTTTTTATTAAGTCGTCTTTCATTTACACATTTGTACAATGCCAATAGGATGCATTTTGCTATAGCGTCTGAGGAAAACTTTGTTCCCTCTTCATAGTACTGACTTGTGTTTTTACTTCCCGACATGCCACTACGTACGTGACTGTACCTGTTCTCAGGTGGATTACGCTTCTAGTCTTTGTTACATACTTGTCGTCTTATAATACTGGGTTTGCCACTGTGCGTTTCATCTAGAGGTGATCAATACTGATACGAACTCGTTTATTTTGGTTGTATCGTTTGTCAGCACTTGGGATGTTGGTCTTTCAGATATTAGCGCATTGTTCAACGGTGCAGTTTTTCTGCAGTTTCTCATGAGAGTTTGGAAGTTATTTGTTTCCATTTCAGTTGCCCTTCTAAAGATATTAGCTCGCCGATCGTCTGGTAGCTTGAGAGGGTGTGGTTGGGTAGCGAAATCGTTGCCCATTTTCGGAG
>LQNS02277100.1:1903475-1924796 GCA_001587735.2 Parhyale hawaiensis
CGGATTATGTGCATCAACCCCTCCCTTGGAATGAACATGTTATTTCGTCGTTTGCCATCTAGGCAAATTTTTCGGCACTATACAATTAGCAATCTTTGATTTTGTCTTGTCTTGGTGATGGAGCATTATTGTAAGAACTACATTTTTATTGCCCTTTCGAAGTGGTGGATCGTGGCTGCTAAAATAGGGTTGTTACACAGCTACACATTGAAATAGCTGTAATTCTTTCATGAGCTATGGAAGACGTCTACTAACAGAGTATGACAATTTTATGTAAAAACTCATTCTTTAGGTCTTCAAAGCATTAGAAATATCCCGGTATGGAACTAAGAAGCAGCCGCGCTTTTGAGCAAGGGCCCCATACAAACAACAAGTGGTGCAATGCGATTTTTTGTGGGATCATGACTCATGTGAGCGATAGTGTGTCACGCGATCTGGGTTGCGTCGGTGGGGCCAACAAATTGCTATACCCGATATTACATTTTTTCCACGTAAAAAATTTGTTGCGTCGCTGTAGCTCCGGCCTGAGTCGCCACTGCTCATTTTAACAAATCTCATAATTGCTGTTAAAATGCATATATTATTTATACATGCATGATATTATATTGATTGGATATGCAGCAGCTGTACAAACATATTAAAAAGCTTTTAAAAGGTTTCAAGCTCCTCAGCATGCATCTGAATGATAAATCTGCTTCAGTAACTTTTAAATTAATATTAAAAATATATCCGATGGCTTTGCCTGCAAATTGTAGCCCGAATGGATAGTGAAATATATTATTATTGGAATTTGTATACTGGGTTTATGTAATAAAGACATGACTATAGTTGAAGTTCCTCTTCCTAGGCGGTCGTTTCCTTGCGGACTTCTTCTTGCATTCCAAATAAAAGATAGTAATAACTTCGTAACACTACATTCTCATGGAAGACCGGAGCGTGAGTCCCAGCTCCTCTTTAGGAATGGATCAGCAATATAATCTATTGATGTAAGTGCGTAAATGTAGAGTAAGATGAACTGCACATCTTTCTTTCCTCGTTTGCTTTCCCGGAAAATTCCCGCTTATTGAGGCCTATAATAATTGTGATTCATCTTTATATTCTTCCCGTGCCTTGACTTCATAGTGACGTTCTGAATCCAAACTAACCAGGAGGCGCCGGAAAGATTTGAAGGCAAACTTGAGGGTATTTAAACCAAACTTGGGGTTCTTCAACTTCATTCTGCTCTTCGAATGATACCTGATTGGTCATCTGTCTTTCGCAGTCGCCAGCGGTTTCAGCTTCTAGGAAGTGTTGCACAAAAGTAAGTATTTCAGGTTCTTTAATTAGTACCGCTTGAATGTACCCATTAGAAAAATTTTTGTTTATTATCGATATGCAAACAGTAGTCTATGCATTGGCTATCGGCTTAGGGTTGGTACCCTCCTCATTCACTGCTAGATGGAAAATATGTGATAGTAACCATGACAACTTCTTCGTACGTCAGTGTTTTGCAAAACAGCCATCCAGCTGCGTTCAAACTCACACTTAATTTCTACACTAGCCACCAGCTGTAATCTGTAAGTGGCGGATCGATTGTCCGGGGGTTGATAATGGTATATCCCGGAGTGCCATATAATCATTAGATAGGTAAGGCAGAAACAGATAGACTGTAGTGGACTGAAGAGTTTACGTTTATAAATGGCTCTTAATAATAATTTTCTTCAGATGGCCTTACATATAAAATTGTATATGATGAGCTGAGGTACAGCGAAACGTGCTTCATGGGTTACTCAATTTCTACTTGTGCTTTTCATCGAATAATAAGCGCTCAACGAATCCAAAGTTTGGGTTGAGAAATCTCCTCTATGATAATAATTACAAAAAACTCATGCGGCACTTGAGTTTTTTTTATTCAAAATCGATGAACTTGGCAAACTTTAGACAACTTGAAGAACTTGTATGGAGAAATAAAAATATTATGGGCTACACGAATTGTTATAGCGATTGCTTCTCTCTTTCGGCGTCATCCCTTTTAATACATATAAAAAATATTGATCTCTCTCGTGTTGGCCAGCCTTCGAGTAAATGTGAACTTTTCTTTTTTATTAATATCTATTATTTTTTCAAACAGAAATCAAGCCAAGACATATACAAATACTAAATATAAAGCCGACTGTTAGTAAAAATTAACGTTTCGGGATAGTGCGTCCCATCTTCAAAAAATATGCAACTTGAAATTTAAATTTTTTCCGAAGATGGGACACACTATCCCGAAACGTTAATTTTTTACGAACAATCGACTTTATATTTAGTATTTTTTTCTCTGTACAGGCCTTACTGATTTTTTAAAATGTGTAAAAATAGCAGTACTAAGTAGGATGGAAAAAAATTATTGTACCGTTGATGCGGTCAAGGTGGAAGAGCAGGAGTCAAGTTTTATAATTTGAACTGCTACTGCATGTAGGTCGTGGGTAGCAGATTTGCTGTCGGACTTGGAATATATAGTATGTTCACATTTTGCGTGCATGTTACAGGTCTGCGATATTACTGAAGAGCAATGCATTTTTGTAGGGTTTCCACCGCTTCCATCTAATTTTTCTCATCACTGCTTATGTCAGTACTATCATCATTAATACTCGCAGCATTTTGATTGTTCTTGTCATCAGCAAAATTGTCATTATTATAGTTATGTCATTATATCATCGTTAGATTGAATTGTTTGCAGTAGACGGAACTACAAACTGATTCCCAGAAAGCTGCCGGGACTTACGCCTTGGCCTTCTGTGAACTATTGCTTTATGTCAGGATTAATTAGATGTCTGAGGGACGAAGAATAAGCAAAAAAAAAAAAAAAACCAGCCAAACGGACGATCTTGTATGCAGGACTTATAGCTGCAACTCTGCAGAGCTTGGAGACTTTAACTCAGTTTGGGCAGAAGAGAAAAAGATTGTGGATAAACGTGGCATCCAAAGCTTTGGCAGTTAAGAGTTTGTGTCTTGTGGAGGAGGTGTTCTTAGCTGTGCAGGATGTCTCTCCAAATGTTTGTCAAGACGATTTCTAAACGGTTGAATGTTTCTGCACCGATAACTTCCGAGGGCATGAAATCTGGAAAGAACTGCTGGCTTATAGGGTTGGTAGTTTTTCGATCTTTATATTTGAGTTTCTGTCATTAACGTCTTTCCCAAAAAGTCCCGTTATAGATAGGTGACTAAAACCATTCAAATACTTGAATGGTTTCATTAGTTGCTCCCTGAATCGTCTTTGCTCAAGAGAGATAGGCCCACATCCTGTAGTGACGCTCGTATTTTTTGTTTCGCAGCAGGGGTATCAATTTCATTGCTCTGTGTTGGATTTTTTCACGTCATCGATATCTCTGCTCTGATGTGGCGTCCAGAGTTCAACAGCAAACTCTAAATGAGAATGCACTAGCGCTTTGTACAAAGGAATGATTATGTCCTTGTACTCAAAATTCCTGATTATAAATTCCAGTACTCTGCTCGCCCTTTTCCTACGTTTGTCAACCTGCTGACTGTGTTGTAGATTGTTTTAAATGATAACTCCCAAGTCACGTTGCTGGGTGATATCTGCCAATTCTGTCTCGTTATTTTGAAACGGGTTAAGGAGTTCTCTGGCCCTACATGCATTATTGAGCCTTTGGCGTGGGCTGAGTACGCTACCATGTAAAATCTTAGTTTAACTGGCGTCCAGTCTCTTGTCTCTTCTCGTAGCTTTAGTCAGTGCTGTTGACCAGTGAGCCATGCCCGGATTCAGCGTGAATAGTCTCCCTGGGTGCCATAGGCTTGAAATTCTTTCATAAACCGTTGATGAGGGACTTTTTAAAAAGCTTTTTGGAAGTCTAGATAAACGCGGTCCACACCCATTTTTATCTCTAAATTCCATAACTTTCAAGAAGAAGTCCAGAAAGTTAAGTAGTTTCTTCTACTTCGGAAGCCTTGCTGGGTTTCGGAAATGAGCTGCAGCATCCTCAGGTTATCAGTGGTGGGCTTCTTCAGGAGGTGTTCGACGGTTTTGCTGATAACAGATGTAAGACTGATTTGTCGATGATTACTGGGGCTTATCTTATTCCCTTTCTTATGTATCCGGATCACGTTAGCTAGTTCCAAATCTTCAGAACTTCTTCCGTTCCTAAAGATCGATTGAATATTTCGGGCAGTGGCTTTGAGATGACTGGAGTTATTTCACGTAGAACATGGGGAGAAATATTATTAGGGTTATTGGATTTGTACACATTAAGGTGGGTTAGTTCCTGAAGAATTTTGCGCTGCATAAAACACATGTGTCTAAGGGATATCACCGCTGGCTCCGGGATAAGCATAACGTTTTCCACGGAGTAAAAAATTCGTTCAGGATAGTAGCTTTATCTCTCAAGTCATTGGTGATTTCACCGTCGGGAGTTTTGAGAGTACCTACACTTTTCTATTGAGTAGTCTTTCATTTACATATTTGTACCATGACCTTAGGATGCATTTTACTATAACGTCTGAGGAAAACTCTGCTCCCTCTTCGTAGTCATGGTTTCTCTCTTCACTTACCGATATCTACCTCATGTGGATTACGCTTCTAGTCTTTGTTACATACTTGTCGTCTTATAATACTGGGTTTGCCAGTGCGCGAATCATCTAGAGGGGATCAATACTGATACTAACTCGTTTATTTGAGATATATCGTTTGTCAGCACTTGGGATGTTTGTCTTTTAGATATTAGAGCATTGTTCAACGCTGCAGTTTTTCTGCAGCTTCTCAACTCTCAAACCTTCAATAAACAAAGGTAAAGTCAACGGGAAGATTTCTATAATCGAGCGGCTAGCAGACCATCGAACTCTCCCACACCAACCCATCGCTTTAGCAACGGGTAAAAGCCTCATCACTCAATTTCACAATCAGGTGTGCGGATTTGGTAAAAGAACTGGATTCCAGACTGCGGTGATAACTTGGCTTGGGTAAATATTGTTTGCTGACTGTAGCTTTTTACAGTTTGAACCATGACTTCAGTCTATGACACTTGTAAAGTCAACATATTCGACGCAAACGATATATCACTGGCACTTTTGTGCTTCTTATGGATAAATCAAAGCAGACATTTTTCTAAACATTTGAATTCCTGTCATATAAAAAAGTTTACGAAAGAAAATGAATCAGACTATGAATGGATCAGACTTTCTTAAATGCTGTACGCAAAGAATAGACAATTTCAAAACTAGGTTTACTGTAAATACATCTTCTCAGGATTGACTAGTAGCTTTTTTAGCTTTAGTTCTCATAATTTGAAACTAAGCAATCTTCGCACCCTAATCATTATGGTCTTCAGAGTTTGAAAAAAACAGTCAACTGTAATGCCATAAATTTCAGTTATGACGACCTTTTTGCATGGATCTAACATTGCAATGGTTTCAACGAGAGAATTTAAATCCCAGCCAACCACCTCCAACAACGGCGAACCTATTATAATCGATGTATACTTTCAAACTGAACCTCCATTAAATGATGCTCTGAGTGTCTTCAGTCTGTGAATCCCTAATACATAACATTGTTTACTTTTGCTTTCTTTTTTCCGCTTTATTGATTTTTTTTGTAACTCAAGGTGCAAATTAGACACAAATATAGGTCATGTACTATAGCTTCAATTGGGACAGTACAAGTCTTGTAATTTTCAAAATAACCAGTCGTACAATGTTAGAATTGACTTGTACTGTGATTTCAGGAATGTAATCTGCTGCAGGATTTTTTTCGCCAGTGAAGGACAGACAGACCGAAACGTTCGGTTTTACTCATTGACAATTTCTCAATTAGCTATATAAAATCTTTTTATGACCAGCTATTTTCAACTTGCATATTATTCTGAAATTTGTCTAAATATGTGGAAGCTAAAGTGTTTCTTTTTTAATTACGATTTATTGGTACTAATGGGCTCTTTATTTGCAGAAAACACTCACTTGATGCTGAAAATATTTAGTGAAGATCTTCAGAGACCTGCAACAATGGCCTACAAGTTCGAAGTATTCCTTATAGTTTTGTTGCTGGGCACTACTTACGGTCGCCCGCTGTGGAGTTCATATCCTTCTGGAAGCAGCAGTATAATTCAAGCTCCTAAACCTCAATTTACTGCCGATAATTCTCCTAGCGTAATCTACGGTGACATAATTGGTCCTCGTCACGCAGTCCAGAGTACTGCAATGAATTCTCCTTGTGTAATCTACGGTGCTGTAATTGGTCCTCGTCACACAGTCCAGAGTACTGCAATTACATCTCCTAGCCAAGTCCAGGGTAATATAATTGGTTCTCCTCACACACTCCAGAGTACTGCAATTAATTCTCCTAATACAATCCAGAATTCTCCATACGCTACTTACAACGGAAATTCTGTTGTGGGTGGTAACAACTATTCTCCCGACAGCAGCGGAAGATTTCATTCTAACAATGGCCGAAAACACTATTCTCCCAACATCAACAGAATATTGTCTTTTCCTACAACATAAAGTACTATTCTTTCATATGCACCACCACCACTAGATGTAGCACCAATCTTTTTAGACTTTTCTAAATGGTTAAAACCCGAAGAAGCGTTTTGACCCGTTTGAGTACTGTGGGTTTTTTATTGTCACTATAGTCTGACCATTTTATCAAGGCAGTTCGATCGTGGTCAAATTCCTCTATAATGGTGCCAATTCTGTGGGTGTTTCTGAGATTTCTTTATCTACAAGTAGGGAGCGGGGCTAAGATATGTGCCGAACTAAGGCTCAGAAATACCCATAGACTTGGCAACGCAATAGAGGAATTGACCACGGTCGAACTGCCTTGATAAAATGGTCAGACTATAGTGTGTCAGGTCATCAGAGACGGTAGTAGAAGATTGGTACCGACATCCCTTATAACTTGCTCTTGATTCTTTTTAAAGGATCTGATGCTCTATCCTTCTTGGGCTTTGATTTATGATACAAAGAGAGCCGAGCAAGAACTATTCTACTTTTGCAAAGCGTTCCTATCCGACTTTTTGTCTAACCTAAAACCACAGAGATAACTTATTTTTCCTGAAATTAATGCCTAGGAACTTCATATCATTTCCTGGTGCCTCAGCCGTATCAAAAACGGACAGACTGACCAAATGTATTCGTATATTGCTTGAAAAATACATTAAAAACGGCGAAAAGAACTTATCAATAAAAAAAATCGGATACACATGCTGAAATACATGTACACGCATCGATATTAATTCTTTTGATGCGGCGGTTCTCAACCTTTTCTAAGCATGGCACCCCTAGAAAACTTTTTCCATATTCTCGCAGCCCTTCCAATACCTATAATAACTCATCTAATACCAAATAGAGAATGAAAATTAAGCAAAATTTGTGAACAAATTTATGTATCCAACCTAATTTATCAAAAATGTCGTACCCACTGTTAGATCGTCTTGCACCCCATCTAGCGCCCCTGCTCTATATATTTTTTGTAACGGCTGCCCATAGTACAATTATGGCTCGATTGCTTTCGTTACCAAGCAAATTCTTTCTTGTTGCATAATCTCGGTGAGAGCATAAGTTTCAAATTATTGTCTATCTCATCTCAAATTTCCTTTAGAAACGTTACCCCAGTCTTGCTCAATGCTGCATCTTCTCTAATTTATTTATTGTAACGGCTGCCATTTGCACAATTATGACTTGATTACTTTCCTTCCAGTGTAAATTTCTTCCTTTTTGGATAATCTCGGTGCATGCGTGGGTTTCATTTTACTATCTCATCTCAAGTTTCCTGTAGAAGCATTATCTCCAGTTGTGTTCAATGCTGCATCTCCCCCTCTATTGTGGTTCCTAACCTTTTCTCAGCTTGGCACACCTAGAAAACTTTTGATATGTTATCGCACTCTATAAAATCGCACTCTATAAAAATAATAACTCATCTGGTAACAGAAAGACTGAAGTTTACTCCAAATTATTATACAAATTTATGTATCCAAATTTATTTTATAGAATTGTCGCACTCCCTGGAAGGTCATCTCGCACCCCTAAGGGGTGCTCCTAAGAGGTACACCCCTTAGGGGTGCGAGCATCCCGGTACGTACTGGGAACCCCTGATATAATGCTTGAGGTTTGTTGCAAAGGCAGCTAATAATTTTATGCAATAAAAACTTGTCCATATAACTTCTACTGCTCACTAATTATTGTGTGTTAATTACCCAGTATCGAGCCTATGTTTACCTTTTTGAGTGCCGCTCCCTTCAGCCCGCTGTCATTACTTTCCCAGAAAAAGAAGAGCGCAATAATTTTATTCGAAATAACTGCGGTACATTACAGCTTTTATAAGAAGAGCTGGCATTATATTGCGTCCTTAATTTATAGAGGAACTTCAATGCCTGAAACTCTTATCTTGTCGGTTTTAATACGGCAGATACTATATTCAAGAAGGATCAAGTTTTGTACCATGTTTTTTGAGGGTAGATACGGAGTGTATAATAACTGTATATATAACGACGATATAATTTTACAAACATTTTTTGTTTACATTTTGTGTAAAAGTAAAAAGCGGCATGCATCCTGTATTACCCTTTAATACTTGTACCGCTTGTGTCAAATATATATCTTGCACTTTACGTCGGTTCGATCTATGGTATGAAAATTAATTTTTTCATAATTCTATATTGTGCAAAGTTGACCTCATTAAGTGATGAGTGTACAACTGATTTTCTTGTCATATTTATAACATTTGTAAGCTGGTTTAGGAAATCTCACCTTTGTCTGCATTCTTTGCTTTACAAAGCTCATGTTCATACCACATAATAATTTTACTTGTATTTATATATGTATGCAAGTGTGACCCATAAGATTATGTATACCTAGTAAAACTTGCAAAGCGCGAAAGATCCCTTAAATAATATTTTAAAGCACGAATGCTACATGTAAATTATTTCATTTCGTCAATAGACCTAACAAGGATATGTTTGATCGGGCACCCAAATGAAACCTTCTTCACTTGCTCGAAACTTCATGCAGGAGCGCTGGCTTCGTCTCGCTCAATTGAGGTTCAGCAACTGACTCATGATCGGTCGCTCTTGAGGCTTCCAGAAATTAATTCTTGCTCCTAAAGGCTGAATTTTCAGGTTTTTCACCGTCATTGAACTGCTTTTCACACTTTCAACGCGATTATCATATAGCAAAGCAAAAGCAAGTGTCTTCAATTTTAAACAGGTCAAGCTCTGAGGGCTGAGTTTGAGAGCCTAATCAAACACTCACCCCCAGCTCCGCCCTTATCACGTCTGTCTGTAGCACTTTGCTACTATGACTGTGTTTCCCCGTAAGAAAACAATAAGATATACAGTAAATTCGACTAACGTGACAGTTTTGGGACTACAGCTCTCAATAGATATTTTCTTCTGTGTTTTTTTATTTTATGATATGACACAAACCACGAAAAAGCAGTTGACGGCGCTTCTGCAATGAAATCATTCCAAGTGCTAACTCTGAAGTTGGCTTAACTCAATAAAATCTTTCATTCCCCACACGTAGCATAAAATGTGCGGACTTCTGTGTTCCCTTTAACATAGCTGAGTGTCTATCAAAAATTTGCTAAAGTGTTATAGAGGCTATTTCATTGCCTGATAACATTGTTAAAGTACACTTGTATTCATTGCTAAAAAAAGTTAATAAAAGCATTACGTCTGAGCCCTAATGAACAACGTTTCGATGAGCCAGACTTCATCATCAGACTACAAAAAAAATCTGAAATACGCAAATTGCAAGAGACTATAATTATAAAATGAGACAAAGTAGTAAACATAAGACTATCAGCTAATATCAAATAATATTTTGTGCTCAAGACTCGATACCATTTTCTAAAGTGCGTATATTCAGGAATATCCTCAAAACACTTCTATTTGCATCACCAAACTATGCAAATTACTTTGAATCAAAGTCACATTTTATAAATTAAATTTAATGTATTTTGAAATACATCTATGGTACATGTATTCTTGTTAACAACCTCTTAGAATAGGAGATGCAGCTCGCACCTTAATCGTATAAACACATTCCTGCTTGCCTATCCTGAAGTAACGCAGTCTGCTGCCGCAACTGGTTTCGTACCTCCAGGGATTTTCCTTGTCATGCAGCTCATGCCAACGGAGCAATGCCGCTCTCCGACGCTGTCCTGGAGCATGCATAAATTCTGCACTACGAAACCTAAGTTTAATTGAGACGCACATAAAGAGCTCAGAATGGGACAGCTTTTTTTCGGGACCGGAGACTATTTTTTGGGAAAATCTTTACTGAGGCCTCTGAGTTATAGGATCCATCGGTATCAGAGATCATTTTCTCTCTAAGATACTCCTGTGCAAAACCCTGGGAACATCGTGCTGGGTATTTCTTTTTCATTGTCAGCATCTTTTTATTTCCGCTTTGTGCATCCTTAAGGACTCCGAATATATGTAACTAAGTTTTTCTAAACAGAAGTGTTTGTTGTTCATACTCATTGCTCATAGAACTCAGAGACAAATTAATGTGAAAACATTTACATGACCGGAAAGGTTTTAGAATAACTGCAAATAACTTTCGCTGCATCGGACTCTCTGCATAGTATCATCTGAGTTAGGTTATTTTTGCTATTAATTTATGTATTATTTTGACAATAGTTGATTGAAGACTCATCTATTAAAATTTTGTTCTAGAAATTTTACGAGAAAACCAACATTGAAATCAATCTCGGCGATTTTACGTTCTAGAAATTCCACATTCATATTCCCGAAAGTAATTACAAATAGCTTGCTAAAAACCCTCGATGATTATCTTAATTGTTGCATCGCTTTTTCTGAGTTCAACGATAGGTAATGCCTACAATTGCTACTATGCCTCTCCTATAGTTCTGTTTGTCAGAAAGGTCAGGTAGCAGATGGTAACCGAGACTGAGTGGTGCAAATTTATTATCACGGTTGAGCTTACACAACGCATCTTGCTTGAGTAGGTAAATTGAAGAGAACAACTGCAATTATCAATAATTTCCAGTTTCTTCAAGGGATATTCAAATTAACCAGATTTTTAGAACTGTGTTTTATTCAACTACATATTCTATCTTTAAGGATGTACTGTAGTACTCACGATATTTCACATTACGGTTTTCCGATCTCGCATCTGCCATTCCTAGAAAAGTTAACAGCACTCCGCAATAATAATTTTAAAACACTTGAAGACAGTTGTCACACTTCTCTTACGGAATTTTTGATGGCTATAGAAGTTGTTCTGTAGCTTTAGCCTCTAGAAAGCTTACGGGTCCATTCTATTATGGTTATTACGGCGATTATTATTATTATTGAAACTTCAAAATCGGTCCCTCACGGACAGGTAATGCAACCAAAATGAAGCACTTTGTAACACCTGCAGCAAGCGCACTATAGAAGCCCGAAACGTTGCTAAAGAAAATCCAGCAAAAAGCCATTAACAGCCGACTTAAACGCTTGCAGGCAAATCCGTGACTTGCATACGGCCGCATGAAAGCCGATGCCGGCTATAAATTCCAAACTTTAACAGGCCAAAGTACGGACCGAACTGACGAGTTGGGCATCTAACATTCTCCAACGTGACGATTGGAGCTTGACAAGTCGATTGCATGTCTCATCACTACAACTCTCTGACTCACTAGCTCCATGCTCTCAGGTTTTATGAGTTATGTAAGTTTAATAATTCTGCTCTTCTAAGCGTAGTAGCGAAGGCTATCTTCTGGTCCAATTCCGGAATTTCTGAACTCTCCGTCTAATTTCCGGAATTTCTGGACTCTCCGTGTAATTTCCGGAATTTCTGGACTTTCCGTGTAATTTCATGGTGTCGCATGTCCGGTAGCCGAGGTTGCTGGCATTATCAGGTAGTAAAATGTATTGATGTGTCCAGCGTTTGTACGTCCTATTGTTTCAATTTGTTAAGTGGTATGTACGAGCTTTAGTTTATGACACAACATGTAAGGAAATTCTACTGTTAATAAACGAAGCAAAACTGTAACATCTGACCAGTTTATATAAATTTCGTGATAATTCCCAAATAATTGTGGTAGCTATGTATTTTATTCCACTACAAGGGTCACTATTATGTAGGCAGTTGTTAGTCTATAGAGGTGTGGCCCAATAATAATGGCACTCATCATTACTCGCTAAGGAGACTGTTATTTTGTCGGCATTTATTTGCCTGTTTATTTCTGTGTCTGTCAGCAATATAACTCAAAATGTTAAGGACGAAATTGCATGAAATTCTTAGAGATTGTTGGGCGAATTATGGTGAGCAGCTGATTAGCTTTTGGTTATATTCCGTCTAACTGTTATGGTTATATTCCGTCCAACAGTTATGGTCCAACCGTTATCCGCCCAATTGAGTTATATTATGTCCAACCGTTATGGTCATATTCCGTCCAACCGTTATGGTTACATTCCGTGCGACCATTAATGTTATATTCTGTCCGAACGTTTTAGTTATATTACGTCCAACCGTTATGGTTATATTCCGTCCAACCGTTTTTGTCTATGTTTTTCTTGGCCTCGTAGCTCAAACATTTATGAACGAATTTTCATGAAATTGATAGAAACTGCTAGAAATAATATATGAGGAACAATATATAATTAATAATCTTTTAGCCAATGAGTTTCTCGTCCGTTCGCCTGTTTATCTTACTATTTGTCTTTCGTTCGTCAGCAACAGAGCATATGAAGATATTGATTGATCTTCATACATATCAATAGATTTACTGTATCCACATCTTAGCTACAGATGCAACCCGCCCCTGTAGCTGCGATATCTTAATGCAAACATGATCACCTTCAAGGACAATCTTATTAATAAATGATATACGAGGTTGACAGTATTGATTCACCACATCGTATTCCCGTATAGCCGGGAAGCCACCTTGAGCTATCACACGATCAATTTGCAGCTGACATTCTGCTAGTCTGTACCATGGATGCAGTAGCATGAGTGACGTGCATGCTGGTCGTCCAAACATGAGTTGGTCTTGCGACTGTCTAATGGTTCCCGCTGCGTGCGGTCGTACCGTGGTTGGGAGATGACTTTTTAGGGGGTGTGATTATTTACAGTTCAACAGTTCAAAAAATTTACTCAATAATTTTAGTATCAATGTAAATTTTTTTCCCAGTTACGAGTTAATAACTATCTAGCGGATGCGAGAACATCATAAAAGCTTTCTAGGGGAGCCAGGCATAGAAAAGGTTAGGAACTATATAACGTTTCAATTTTACTCCGACGCGGTATCACCTACATATTACGAGGTCAGCATTAATGTTCAACGCTTAATATGAAACAAAGTATATATAAGGAGCGCAAAGTTTCTATTGCCTCGTAGGTAAGGTATATTTTTAGCCTGCTGCTGCAAAGCAAATGCGATACTCTATTGGCGACAGCGTACGTCGAGCTCTAGTTGTGGATACGCCCCTATACGAGCACTGCCTGTTACAAGGTTCCGTTTCTTGTATACTCTTGTTTGGAGGTTGTGCTATGCTGCGGGCTTTGGGTTTCCGCGAGAACTCAGACTTTTTTATCACATGTCTGTATTGCAGTATCAGTAATTGATCGACTGTAAAAGGTTTCTTGTGTCAGAGGGTGCCGCTCGATATTATACGTGTAGATGTACTTCTACTCTAATTAAAATATTGCTTCGTATCAAATCTATAGCTTATAAATTAGATTTAACCGATGGTTCGTTCAGCTAAAGGTTTCATCGCATACAAATATGTATGTGCATAAATGCGGCAGTACCTCTACTTAATCCAGCAGGCACAGATGATTCAATAAGTTTTATAATTAAATTTCCTCTTTGCCTATTCTGATGCAATGCATTCTTTTTCCTGCCTCCCGTCGCCCACAACTGGTTTCGGTTCTCGAGGGATTTTCCCCTGAAATGAAGCGCATATCAACAGAGCAAAGTCACACTATGACGCTTGTTTGGAAGCGTATATAAACTCTGCGCAAAGAAACCTGCTCATAGTTGAGACCCGCACACAAGAAGCTCTGACCAGGCATTTTTTCTTCGGAACCTGGGACTATTCTGCGCAGATATCTCTATTGGAGGTCTGTGAACTACTTAGTGGAGGATCCATCAGTATCACGGATAGTCTTTCCCCAAGAAACTTTTGTGCAGACGAGTGGGAACATCTTGCACAATATTTCTTTTCCTTTATCTTAGAAAACCTTTTGCTGTGAATATCCTTGCCAAAAGCTTTGAAGTTCCCTGAAAGTGCTTCGATGCGGAAGCGTTTGTTGTTCATATTATAATTATTCATCATGGAACTCAGTGAGGAATGAGAAAAACATTTACTTGACTGAAAAAGCTTTAGTCAAGTAAGTTGTACGGCATAAGGGCTCCTACATATAATGCAACACCAGAGTTACGTTATTTTATTGTATAAAGATTTGTGATATTGTAACGAAAGTTGGCTGAGGACTCATTTACTAAATTTATATACTGAAAAGTTTTACGAAAAAGAAAAAGCGAAATTATTCTCGGTGTTTGTATGTTCGGAAAATTTTACCTCCATATTACTGATACTAGATAAAAATGTTTTGCAAGAAATATACAGCGATTGTTTTAATTTCCACGTTGTATTGCCTCACCTCGTCCATGGCTAACACTTATAATTTCCACTATGCATCTCCTCCAGCTAAGGGACAATCAAGAGCTCGTGTGGTGCACGTAGGTACCTATGTTACCGGAAGAAATAGCAATGGTTATGTAGATAGCAGTGAGTACTATGACGTTAGTGAAAGTGAATTACGTATAATGGAAAAGATTATTCGTGATAGGACAAGAAATTCAAATATCAATTTACGACGCTATCCATCTTTTGCTGGGGCGAGGATAGCGGTGCGAACTCAACATTACCCTGACCCTGACATGCGTCTCATTAGCCACCCCGTATGCTCGATGGGTCAAGTAGTAAATGACCATGGAGATTGTGTGCTTCCAGTGGATTATGCTGGTTAAGATAGCGGAGTGACTGTCACTGGAGTAACTGCATTCAGTTGAAAGATATGTAATTAACTGTGTTTTTTAATTATTCCTCCTAAACTACGCTTAAGATGGCATAGAGTTTTAGAACTATGTTGTATTCATTTGCTTATCGTATTAAGTTGGATGAACTGTAGTACTTACAGTCTAAAATACGTTCCTGACATACCTACAAGGTATAAATATTATGCAGCTCTTTCTTGTCAGAAGCAGTCGACTTTCGTATAGAGTCACTGCCGATCTGCCGTCGCCTTTTCTTTTATTTAATATGAAGAAACTTTTCATCTTTTTTATTAACTATACAAAGTATACAAATATACGAAAAAAGTTCAATGTTAAAGGACAACTCAAAAGGTAAAGAGTGGCAATAAGCACCATTGAGGTCCCAACTTTCACAAACTATGTAACTCTTTTGTGCTTCTCATGGGGCATTGAACAATTATTTTGACTATCGATAGCCGTGTTTCATTATCATCTCATNTCTCTAAAAGCTGGTAAAAGATCCTGAACTAGCGTAAAAATTGCTTGCGTCGTATTTCTTCTTTTTCTAAAACCATATTGAACTTGATTTAAAACATTATGAATATCTAAGAACTGGACAATGCTCGAATGAATTAATTTTTCGAAGATTTTATTAAATAAAGAAGGCGTCGATATAGGTCGGTAGTTGGAAGGTATATTTTTATTTCCTGATTTATATAATGGAATGACACGAGCTACCTTAAGAATATCTGGATATGTCCCTTATTAGTTGTTAGTCTATAGAGGTGTGGCCCAATAATAATGGCACTCATCATCACTCGCCAAGGAGAATTATTTTGCCGGTAATTATTTGCCTGTTTTTTGTGTGTCTGTCAGCAATAAAACTCAAAATGTTAAGGACGAAATTGCATGAAATTCTTAGAGATTGTTGGGCGAATTATGGGAGCAGCTGATTAGCTTTTGGTTATATTCCGTCCAACCGTTATGGTTATATTCCGCCTAATTGTTTTAGTTATGTTACGTCCAACCGTTATGGTTATATTCCGTCCAACGGGTTTTTTGTCTATGTTTTTCTTGGCCTCGTAGCTCAAAAATTTATGAACGAATTTTTATATATTTTTAGAAACTGCTAGAAAAAATATGAGAAACAATATATAATTAATGATCTTTTAGCTGCTGAGTTTCTTGTCCGTTCGCCTGTTTATTCTTACTCTTTGTCTTTCGTTTGTCGGCAACAGAGCATCGTGAGATATTGATTGTTCTTTATGAAATTACAGGAGCTGCTAGGAGCCTTGCGAGCATTAAATGATAAAGTTTTGTCAGTGATCGAAAGCAATTCTTGGTTTTAGCAGCAAAAAGAATTTCAGCCAGCACCGCGTTACTTGCAGGAGACCTGCTCTCTATATAGGAGCGTTTTTCTAATATATTTTTTTCTTTGCACCAGTATTATGATTTCTGACTTAGCAAGTTCTGTATGATGAAGCTAAAAATTGTTGTCATTAATTCTATTCCTGTTTTCATAACATTATATGTAGATATAAATAGATATAATATATCCACAGCATAGCTACAGATGCAGCCTGCCTTTGTAGCTGCGATATCCTATTGCAATCAAGATTACCATAAAGGACAATGTTATTAACAAATGGTATACGAGGTTGAGAGTATTTATTTACTACATCGTACTCCCGTATAGCCGCGAAGCCACACTGAGCTATCACACGATCAATTTTTGAGCTGACATTGAGCTGGCCCATCGTATTGATAAACCGTGCTAGTCTGCACCATGGGTGCAGTAGCATGAATGACGTGCAAACTGGTCGTCCAATCATGAGCTGGGCGTGCGACTGTCTAATGGCTTCCACCGGGGGCGGTCGCACCGTGACTGGGAGACAGATTTTTAGGGGTGTGAATTTTACAGTAGCTACGCAATATATTAAAAAGTTACAGTTCAACAATTTACTCAATAAATTTAGTATGAATGAAAATGTTTTCCAAGTTACTAGTTAAGAACTTTCTAGCGGACGAGAGAACATATTGTAAGCTTTCTAGAGGAGCCAGGCATGGAAAAGGTTAGGAACTATATAGTGTTCCAACAATATTATACTCCGACGCTGTATCACCTATGTAATACGATCTCAGCTTTAATTTTCTACGCCTAATATGAAAAAAGTGTATAATCAGTGCAAACTTTCTATTGCCTCATAAGTCAGGTATATTTTTAGCCTGCTGCTGCTGCAAAGCAAATGCGATACTCTATTGGCGACAGCATTAAGCTCTACCTGCGCATCCGCCCCTACGAGCACTGCCTCTTCCAAGTTCCGTTCCTTGTATTCTACTGTTTGCAGGTTGTGCTATGTTGCGGGTTTTGGGTTTCCTCGTCAAGTCTGACTGTTTTCATCATATCTCTGTATTGCAGTATAAGTAATTGGGTGACTGTAAAGGTGTTTCTTGTGTCAGAGGGTGCCGCTCGATCTTATATGTGTTGATGCAATTCTGCTCTAAGTAAAATATTTATTACTTCGTATTAAATGTATTGCTTATAAATTAGATTTTAACTGATGGTTCGTTCAGCTAAAGGTTTCATCGCATACAAATATTTATGTGCATATATGCGGCAGTGCCTCTACATAATCCAGCAGACACAGATGGTTCTATAATTTTATAATTAAATTTCCTCTTTGCTTATCCTGATGCAATGCATTCTTTTTCCCGCCTTCTGTCACCCACAACTGGTTTCGGTGCTCGAGGGATTTTCCCCTGTAATGCAGCGCATATCAACAGAGCAAAGTCACACTATGACGCTTGTTTGGGAGCGTATATAAATTCTGCGCAAAGAAACCTGCTCATAGTTGAGACCCGCACACAAGAAGCTCTGACCAGGCATTTTTTCTTCGGAACCTAGGACTATTCTGCGCAGATATCTCTACTGGAGGTCTGTGAACTATTTAGTGGAGGATCCATCAGTATCACGGATAGTCTTTCCCCAAGAAACTTCTGTGCAGACGCCTGGGAACATCTTGCACAATATTTCTTTTCCTCTATCTTAGAAAACCTTTTGCTGTGAATATCCTTGCAAAAAGCTTTGAAGTTCCCTGAAAGTGCTTCGATGCGGAAGCGTTTGTTGTTCATATTATAATTATTCATCACGGAACTCAGTGAGGAATGAGAAAAACATTTACTTGACTGAAAAAGCTTAAGTCAAGTAAGTTGTACGGCTTAGGGGCTCCTACATATAATGTAACACCAGAGTTACGTTATTTTATTGTATAAAGATTTGTGATATTGTAACGAAAGTTGGCTGAGGACTATTTACTAAATTTATGTACTGAAAAGTTTTACGAAACAGAAAAAGCGAAATTATTCTCGGTGTTTGTATGTTCGGAAAATTTTACCTCCATATTACTGATACTAGATGAAATGTTTTGCAAGAAATATACAGCGATTGTTTTAATTTCCACGTTGTATTGCCTCACCTCGTCCATGGCTAACACTTATAATTTCTACTATGCATCTCCTCCAGCTAAGGGAGAATCAAGAGCTCGTGTGGTGCACGTAGGTACATATGTTACCGGAAGAAATAACAATGGTTATGTAGATAGCAGTGAGTACTATGACGTTAGTGAAAGTGAATTACGTATAATGGAAAAGATTATTCGTGATAGGACAAGGAATTCAAATATCAATTTACGACGCTATCCATCTTTTGCTGGGGCGAGGAGAGCGGTGCGAACTCAACATTACCCTGGCCCTGATATGCTTCTCATTAGCTACCCCGTATGCCCGATGGGTCAAGTAGTAAATGACCGATCAGATTGTGTGGTTCCAGTGGATTATGCTGGTTAAGATAGCAGAGTGACTGTCACTGGAGTAACTGCATTTAGTTGAAAGATATGTAATTAACTGCGATTTTTAATTATTCTTCCTAAAGTACGCTTAAGATGGCATAGAGTTTTAGAACTATGTTGGATTCATTTGCTTATCGTATTAAGTTGGATGAACTGTAGTACTTACGGTCTGAAATACGTTCCTGACATACCTACAAGGTATAAATATTTTGCAGCTCTTTCTTGTCAGAAGCAGTCGACTTTCATATAGAGTCACTGCCGATCTGCCGTCGCCTTTTCTTTTATTTAATATGAAGAAACTTTTCACCTTTTTTATTAACTATACAAAATATACAAATATACGTAAAAAGTTCGATGTTAATGGACAACTCAAAAGGTAAAGAGTGGCAATAAGCACCATTGAGGTCCCAACTTTCACAAACTATGTAACTCTTTTGTGCTTCTCATGGGGCATTGAACAATTATTTTGACTATCGATAGCCGTGTTTCATTATCACCTCATAGTTTAAAAGTAGCTTTTGAAACATGTGTGAAGACCCTGGAAGTTAATGCCATATTCCAAAACAGGTCTATTTTACGCTAAAGCTCGTTCATAAAAGATCTCTGTGCACCTGGCAAGTGGCGGATCTAGTGGAGGGGGGGAGGGGGCATAAGAGTCAAATGTCCCTCTTTCAGGCATATAGAAAAGGCAGCTAATGCAAGTTCGCACATTGTTTGGTGGGAAACTTGTATATAATGCCTCCCAGTGGAAGAAATGGATCATTCTGGTTCATTCGCCTCTGGGTCCGCGAAGGCTCTTGTGTAGAACTGCGCAGCAAACGCTCTTATGCTCAGCTACGAACTGCATCTTGTCGGTACGTTCAAATGCTCTGCTACCAGAGCTTGGTACATGCTATCTTTAGTGGCCCTTTTACATAAGTAAAATAATAGATAAAAAATTCTAGTGAGCCGTAGAGACTCTGAACTTGTAGTCTTTTCAATTATTGATTGGAGTGTAAGGGACCGAATGTGTTGACTTCCGACTGCTTTGTTACTCTATATAAGTATATAGTATATGCGTCGATGTGTAACAGTGGCATTTTTTCCCTGCTTACTTCTATGATTATCTACAGGGGTTTTTAGGCTATCCCTGGCTTAACATAGTTTTATTATTTAGGTTCATAATTTTAGTTCCTTGATATCAATATAGGTGTTTTATTGAATCAGTAGTACATGTACATCGAATACGTTGAAATGTTATTGTTCGACTAAAATAATTATACAAAGAAGGGTCTATATGCCTATAGCATAAGCGAAAGCAAGAAATATTTCGAGGTCTATCTATTAGCGGGGCAGAATAAAGAGCTTCAGTGTATCATCACAATATTTGTAACTTTTATATTATCGTGGTTAGTGTACAGGCCAACTTCGGAAAAGTTATATAATATATGTATGTTTTTAGCAATGTTTATAGCAAGTGAATTTTACGAATGCTTTTCTATTCATAGCGATGGTTATCTCGAGTTCTATATTATTCCCAGTTATTGGTGAGGCTTACGTTTAAAGACGTCCGTGCAAAATCTACGCAATGCTACAGCAGTTATAAACCTGAAGCTTATTAGAAACATTTTATTTTACTACATGTTGCCGTAATATGCGTTGTGAAACAGTAGCAAATTCTTAGAAATCCCGGGTGAAAAGATTTATTTACTGTTGTGTGTCACGGATTCTTGTCATTTAAAAATGGTTAAAGGGCCTCAGTCGTGCTTGCCTAAACTGTTTGTTTACTGGCACTTGCGAGTGTATTTTCACAATCTTCGAATTTCACTCGGTACCATTTTTCTAAAGAGTGCATGAAGTTATCAAAACCATGACATTAATAGAACTAAACGTAGCTTGTCTCTGTAGATGCCTCACTGATCTCGCATCACTTGTTTTCTTATATTGTATCCGTCCACATTATTTTCTGATGTGGTTTTTGGAGCGTGTAACAATGGTATAACTGCAACAAAGTTATAACGCGCTTGTGAAGTAAATCAGGTTACTGCTGGAGCGGAAAGCAATAGTTATTTCTTAGCATAACTGCAACACGATCGCTCTGCGTTCATGATACGAGAGTTTTGTTATATGTAGTTTGTTGCGGGATGTCGAAGCGACATGGTAGCTATGTAGGGTTGGGCCTACGTTAGGCCGTTAATTACACGACTGGGTGAAGTTGCTACCATAAGCTACTGAAGGGCAGACAAGCGAATGCCCTTAACTTTAAAATGCGTTTCAATCTTTAAGCTGGACTGTTAACTGTTTACCTTGACACCACACGTGATATCTTGTATTAATAGTGCTGTATGAAACTGAATTGTTCTTCTTTCAGATGGTAAATAATTACTTATCATTAGGTGTAAGGAATATAAAAAGGAGAACCAAGCTATATATATAAAACATGTTTACTGATTAAAAGCAAACGTTTCGGATTAAAATAAATCCATCTTCAGTGCTGAAATATCAAGAGAAAACATCAAATATAAA
>LQNS02277100.1:1925597-1972811 GCA_001587735.2 Parhyale hawaiensis
AGATGGATTTATTTTAATCCGAAACGTTTGCTTTTAATCAGTAAACATGTTTTATATATATAGCTTGGTTCTCCTTTTTATATTACGATTGAGATTCCCTAGAAATCAATCAATATCTTTGAAATTAGGTGTAAGGAAAGAAGTAACAGTAGTTTGTCTTACTATGATCTTTTCATGTGTGGGACATGTTCAACACATGAAGCTGTACATTAGACCTGAAATCTTTTACAGGACGAGGAAAGCTGGCGAATGTTTTTGGCCTTAGAATATGATGTTCTGTGTTTAAAACTTTCAGCATATAGTATGACTAGGCTACACTCTTACTCAGAAACATTATTTGTTATAGTGTGCATATAAAAGATTTTCGTTACGAATAAGTCAGTATTTTGTACTTAAACTATTTCTCAATTCAGTTAGTATTTTTTTTCACCAATAGTTAGATGAACTAGCAATAAAAATTTGTTACTTTTTTTCTACAGTTTTTATTACCCTATTTACTATCTCCGGATAAGGGGCAAAGGACCGGTTATATGTTGAATGTCTCCTCGCTCGGCCTCGGGGTACTCGGGCAAATTACAATAGTATATTCTTCGCTGGTGGTAAAAAAGCAGATGAAAAAGCAAACATTGAAAATGATCATGGGCGAAATAATTTAAAAAAATAAATATCAGACTTTGGAATTGGTAAAGACTATATTGTCATAAAAATATACCTTAATCCTGCCTCAACTCTATCCAAAATACTGATAGACTGGCATATGAATTAAAAGTTCCAGCAAATATTTAAAGCAGGAAAAGCTAAAAAATGTATATTTTTTGATAAGGTAAATAATAATATGAATGAAAAGAAAAAGATCTTATTCGATTCGTCGAATAAAGTCAATCTAAGTTAAGTCCTCTCGTCCAACACCTCAGACGGCGCTCTGTCTTCCCCCCGTTGCACCGAATTTTAACCGTTAATTCCGAAACGGTGACCTCTGACACAACAGGAAACGCAAGCTTGCTCAGTAAAATAAAGTTTCTAGCCGGCAAGCGATTTGAGTTTTTTGCTAATAACGTTTGCCATGTTTATAAAAGTTGCGAAACCAACGCCCTTGTCTGAGGTGTCGGATGAATGGGATTAGCTTAGATCGATTTGAATGAGCTAATCGAAGCAGACCATAGACTGAAAAATATTTGGAGATGGACATATACCAGACAGAAATTGGATGAAAAAATGTGTTTTTAGCGTAATTAAATGCATGTGTCATTACATTGAAAACAATGCTAAGAGAGTTTTTAAAAGTCTTTTGGGTTTTGTGTTTAATATACCCCAAGCTTTCGAACTACTAAACGTAGCCCGTCTTCATGAGAATAAACCCTACGTAGATTTCTTTTGGCCTCAGTTACTACGAATTTTTGACGATCTTATATTAGTAGTGTTAAGAAGAAGAGTTGTAGCCGACGTGTGCTGCGAAAGAGTCTGCGGCTGGGTTCGATTCTTTGATTCTAACTGCGCTAGCTTGACCTGTGCTTCACAATTTCAATTGTTAAATAAAAAAATTTTTCACTGAAAGCAAAAGGAATAATTCGTTATGTATTTTTGCTGCATTCGATGCTATACATGATTCTCATTATCAATCTAGTTAGAGTTAGTTAAAGTCTGTGATGATGATAATGCACCCAGTACATTGATGATGCACGCTTATTTCTCGGTTTTGAAAAAAAACAATGCATTTACAGTAAGTGCGTAAAAAGCAAAATAAAAATTTCTCTTAGTGTAGAACCAACGGTCGTTGCTATAGCGTTTGATAATTTTAGATGTGTGGTTAAGTGCCAAAAAAAAACTGACTCAAATATTTCTTGGCCGTCCTAGGGCAGTTGATGAACTCGTACATCATCTTCTCACTACCAGTCTATTCGTATCTTGGACAGGAGAACTGGAGGGAGTATTCATACGGTTACCACAGTTTAGCGCGAATTTGCAGAAATTGCTATACTTTTTTTTACTGAGGTAACTTTCAGCAGCGTAAGAAGGAAGATGAAGGTGCCTTGCCGAATTCCAAACGGCGTCTTCATGTCAAATTTTTATGAGATTTTGTACTGAGTATCAAGAAAGCAGGCACCATGCATTGCTTTCAGAATAAGGAAGTAGCTACATTTATTTCAACCCGATGGGAGATGTTCAAGGATTAAGAGTATTGTATCTGATTAGCTTCATACATGTAATATCATCCAATAAGCATGACAATACCTTTCAGTACAACCTACAGAGTATAGCAAACAAATAGCTAGACACACCTCTCGAATCAAAAAGAAACTTGCCTACCTTACTGTCTGTCACCAAGATAACTCAAAAAGTTATGAACCGATTTGGATGAAATTCACAGGGATTGTTGGGTATGTTAGGAGAAACAGATGATTAATTTTTCATGAAGATATGTTCATCCGTTTGTTTGTTTGTTTGTTAGTCTACCTCATTTTTCTCAATGCCATAACTCAAAAAGTTATGGATGGGTTTTGATAAAATTAACATGAGTTGTTAGGTATAAAACAAAAAGTAAATGACCAAATTTTGGTAATGATCCGTTGGTTTGTAACTGTTTTTAATTTTATGCTTGTTAGCACATTAACTCAAAAAATAATGAATGGATGTTTATCAAATTCATAGGAGTTGTTAGTAATGTTAAAAGACATAAATGATCAAATATTGGTGCAGATCGGTTTGTTCGTTTGTATGTTTGCCTCATGTTTGTCGCAACCTTTGTTAACAGTATAACTCAAAAAGTTATGAACGGATCTTCAAGAAAATCAAACAAGCACTATTAATATAAAAAGGCACAAATGATTATATTTTGAAGTTTATACAAAGAAAATTATGGTTTCAGAGCAAATTTGAATATTTTGCTATCGTTGCCTCACTTGGCGGAGGTATGCCCTCTCAGAGTGCTCTAGTTGAATATGAAGTTGCTCTAACCTGTAGGGATTCACAGATTTCACGTAGCCCTAGAATAAAACGCCTTCATGCGACAGCAGAACCTACTACCACTATAAAATTTGCAGAGCATAGCAAAAATATTTGTTATATTTTATGCAAGTAACAGAAGTGTAGCTTATGAGAAGATACTCACATACCGTGAGGGGTCATGGAGTATAACGCCTTATAACTACAGCATAAGCTACCGTAGAGTTCCACTGTATATGAATCATATCATATAGCTCCTCGAGTGTATATTCAAATGTACAATGGACGCTTTAACCAGAAGGGTAATCACAATCTTGTTATTGAACGGATATTCATTCGCTTGAATGTACATGGAATTTGATACTTGTTAAAGACTAAAACAAACGATGAACAAAAGTTCGTTACAGTAGTATAGTATGGATAGCGATACCATCATTTTTGGTGGCAGGGTACTTGTGCAAGATAGATGAACATAATGTTAATTCAAACAAATTAAATTCCACTGCACTGGAGACTAAACCGCCTGTGAACCATGTTGCAGGCCATATGGTTTTAAGCCATAATGTAAATTATTTGATCTTTATAACGAGCTTCATAAGGGCAAACGCCGGAAGGCTTCAGTAATTGCACAAGTACTGCAGCCAACACAAGCATTTCTAATGTTTATTCTGTAGAATAAATGTGGTTACCGTACTTGTCCAATTATTGGCTATCCGATCGTGTAGCTCAGTATTAACGTCAAAGGAATGCTTGCTTTGCTCGCTTTCTGAATGTCTTCTGGACACCGACGATAACTTTTTCCAAGTGTTAATCCAGCCTCAAATAAGTCAATCCTGTAACCGATTGCGTAAACCAGTGTTTGATTCGACTGCATAATCCAGTCCTGGAACCACAGAGCAGACCACTCATATGAAGCAGTCTCGCTTATCCCGTTGCTGCCCACGTACACCCTTGCGAGTGAGTAACGACGACACTAGTTATGGCTGTCCGGTCCCTCAGGAAGCTCATGGCGTACTCCCTCAAGACGGGTCTTCTCATTAACAATTTTTTGCTTGGCTCCATCTCAGAGCTTGGGAACGTTGCGCAGAGAAGACATGCAGCCATGACGACATATCTTAAGACCGGTGCCCAGATAATGACTTTCGTGGGCGCTAGACACCTTGAGTCAACTCAACCAATACGTTCACGTTGCAGCAGCGCGGCTTCAGTTTCCAAAAGTTTTACTGTACAAAGAGTTGTTGATAGTCGCAGCCTCTGCTGCATTGTTTACACCATAGCAGGTGCTGGTGATGAACTTTCATCTGTCGCTCATAATAATGAGCGGTTTAAATGCACGAAGAGTTGTGTGCAAAAACTTAGAGCGCGATGTTCTTAGACGTTTTATTCTGGAGTCGCTGCCTGCCTCCACTACACAGCCGGAGTAACTGATTTGGCTCTAGGCTGCTAGTGCCAACGAAAGTTGTGAGCAGTGAATCGACGTTTATGTTCTGAAGTAGAAAGAAGGACGACTCATAGGTACTACAGTTACTGAGGCTCCAGGCAGTAAATGCTGCAGTGGCTTCTCGTAAAAACGAATGTGGTACACCCAGTATGACTCCATGTCGCTACCACGCACTGTGGCACCAGAATGCAAATGCCACAGTGACTAATGGCAACACCGTGCGTAACATTCCTGCTGGCCAACGTGGCACTAACGCCGTAGCATAGTAAAGGCTTGTGAAGTACTTTCCATTTCAGAAATCTTGGTCGGGAATGTAGCGTCAGCAATTCTTACATTCACGGTCAAAGCTCAGCTGTGCTGCAGCTCGCGTGCGGTGGACAAAATGTGCATATAGGTGGGAATCTGCGGCCACTTACGGCCAGCCAATTCACTAAAATGAGGCCGGCAAGCCGCAGGATGAATACGTTACCCACAACTTGTCTCTATTCCCGTGACTAAGCTTCTACTCCCTCGACTAAGCTTTCATTCCCTTGACTAAACTCTCATTCCTTTGACTAAGCGTTTATTCCCTTGACGAAGCCTTCACTCCTTTGGCTAATTCCCTTGACACTACTCACTCCCGTGACTAAGCTTCTGCTCCCTTGACTAAGCCTCAAGTAACTGCAGGCACTTACATCTGACAAGTCGTAGCCCTAAGTTTACACACTATTAGATATATTTATTACAAGTACTGTATAATGAAAAGTAAACTGTTCCGCGCACTTATTTATTCGTTTATATATATGTCGAACTAGTCACCTGCGTCGTCGAGAAATGACAGCTGAAAATAATGAAATCAATCCCTCCCCCTCTCATTGATCCCTCCCATCTCTTCCTCTCGTTACTCTCTTTAGTGTTTCCTAGTAAGAGTTCCAAGCTTGATAAATGGCAGGGAGAGACATGATTTCCACTAAACCGTGTTGCATAGCTTTCCCAAGCAACACGTATCATAACCCTTTGACCATCTAGTTAAGCACATAGTGTTAAATTTAATGCTTTAGGGTCCATACATATTTTTGTGTCATAACCCTAGCTGAAGATCAACTAAATAACTCGAAACACTTATAGCAAATTCCTCATCATAACCGAAGCGCAGCGGTGAGTGTGTGTATGTGTGTGAAGAGCAAGTTTTTGCAGCGTTCGTGCCAAATCACCTCGCTATCTTCTAAGCCAAAACCCGTTTTATTTATAGGGAAAATAATAAGTGGACTCTTTATTTTTACCTCGATTAGTGAAGGAAACACGGAGGCTATTTAAGCCCCGACTGTGGTGCATGCTCCTCACTGCAAGATTGAACTTCCCTGACGCACGTCAGTTGTTATCAGAAACTGTTTGTGTTCTTCAGCCTCAGATTTAACGTATCAAGTTAGAGAGTGACAAACATAAGTTGATTGCACCCCTGTGAATGTTACTCGGCCTCAAAAGAACTTTGTTAATTGAGGTAAATTGGTGCTTGCTTCTCTTTACTTTTGTCAGTGCTTCAAGTTGTTGTACATTACTTACTTGGTTGATCTACTATCGAAGTTCGGAGCGCAAAGCTTAGGTTTTAATCGAAAGGTGCAAGCATCCATCTGCGGTACAGCTGCTTAAAGAGACAGTCTGTGATGAATAGAAAATTTTCCCCGCAGTACATGAAACCGCTGAGCAAGGAAAAGGATCGATAAGCGGGTGAACGTCGTCTGCAAGCTATGTAATTTACTCAAAATTAAGGTCTCTATTGAAGCATCTCCCTACTTTATAATCCTACCAAGCGTGAATTAGGTGAAGCCACTGTGACTTTCAGTATTTAAAAGTTTTCCATCTGTGCTGGACGCTTGTCAAGGCGTAATTTCAAGGTTTGAGCGAATTTTCTGGCAATAAAGATTTTAGAGGTTTTTATGTAGCGGATCCTCAGTCAATTTTGTAGCACCAACGCGAGGTCCGCATTCTTCCTTAACTTTTATACCGAACAGAGGTGTGGCCAGGGACCCGTGCCACACCACTGCTCTGTAAGTGTAACCCGTTAGGCTGCATAGATTTATATCCTACGCTGTAAAGCTACACCCTTCCTCTACCTGTACTTATTGTTACTGTATATTGATTTATATCGTGAGGTGCAGTTGTGGACACGTGGCATGCAAGTGTGTAAGGTACCGTGTACAAGGTCCAGTATTTTAATTGGGCGTCTTATCTTTGTTACAGTTGGCGAGTCGATCGTGTACGTGTGTTCACCGAGTGTACGCAGTCTTGCATCTGTATAATACACACCGACGGCAAGAACAGTTTTATTTTGGTCGTGCGACCACTTGCCTTCACGCCATCTAATGAGTTTTATGACGAAATGTCGAAAATTCAGTTAAGCTGATACTTTATTTCAAGTTTACCGCTTAAAAGACTTACTTAATACCTTGCTACAGAAAAGAATATAACGAAAATATATACCAAATGATGACATTCTCCGACAAATTTTTCTTTATTATTTTCTTCTTGGTGTGCTCTGCGCTGTGCGCAGAAGGAAACACCACCAGGTGGCCACGTAGTGTTAGGGCATCTTCGAGCAGCTCCTATTCTCAAGCGCCATCAAGTGAATACTGGACAGAAACTGGCGGCCCTGAACAGTTGCACGGCAACCTGAAATCCGATGCTTATAAGCAGGAAGAAAGACATCGATTCGTTCCTGGTGCAGGTCTCGGGTATTCTGCTGGTCGGCTTCCTAGGTGTCCAGGCCAGCATATGTTGGTAGATAGAAATGGAGATTGCATTTTACCGTTACTGGCCCTGTCTAAAAATATAATACACTTACTAAGAAGTTTCTAACTTCGGGCATAAATATTCCAAAGCTCATTTGTACTTCCGTACAACGCAAATTAAGAAGTAATGCGCAGTCAATATACTCAATTTATCGGTTAATGCTACTGCTAACACTTTTCTATCGACTTCTTGCAAATACAACTTCACCGTAAAATTAAAAAATGCATTTTTCTGCCATCCACCCTGTCTCTTAATAGACATTGAAGAGAACAGTTTCCTCAATACTGCTTGAGGAAAATGCAGATAATTGAAGGGTTAACATCTCTAGTGTAGTTATGCTTTTTTTTAACTACCCAGTCGGAAATAATGGTTGTGATTATGATAGAATATAGTGGTGTATGAGAGATTAAGGTCGATTATTGATGATAAAACAACATGGTGGATATGTCGACCAAAACATAACGTTGATTTTAGTATATTTAGGTTGATATTGGTGGAGGTAATATTGGTTGTTTAAGGTTTGTCAAGAAACTAAGGTCGATGGTAGTACATGGATGTATGAAGACTATATATGGTAGTACATGGATGTTCGAAGACTATATATGGTTTCGCATATGCTAGGGCCTAACCAGGTACATTATCAATGGATTTCTGTACGTACGATCATGAGTGGAATTCCTCCACTATTTGGGGAACAATACCGTGTGTGTGGGTTGCCATGGATTATAATATGGCTAGAATTCACAACATACTCGACCAAAATAATATTGTATGACTAAATGTTTACATGTGAAACATCTAAAAATTCAGATTTTAGTGCAACATTTTGCACATTTTCAGTTTTTTCTTCCCTATCGATGAATTTCAAAAAATGCAATGTATTTATGGACGTTAACTGCTTTGGCGTTATTTTTATGTCCTGTTTCCAAACTTTACTAACGCTTTGCCAGTTTAGCGCAGTGACCCATCATTCCTATTGATTTGTTATATTCCTTGTAAAACACTATTGCAATCTTTGATCAAATATTGTCATCTAATTTATGTTCCTTCAGTTTATATCTGTAAAGTTTCATGAACAAATTATTCCCATTAGCTCTATGACAAGCAATGTGAAGTTTCATCATAAATTTGGCCTTACGTACCCTGACAACGGGTACGGCCGGAATTCATCCATCGACTGGTGACTTCCTCTGAACTGTGTCGTATAGCTGCATACCAGCTTAGAGTTGGAGTTGTATATAAAAGTGCGTTAACTACAGACTGGTTCAAGCTTCTGCTCTATAGCATCGTCCTGAAGTTTAGAGCCTTTCACCAGTCTGAGCTGCTGGCCTAACTCGCACGTATAAATTACCTTTTTTCCAAAAGCAATTAATCATTAGCATACAAAGCACGCATCCAGGGCATAATGCGTATGTTAACAGTTGAAAAAGTTTATCTTGGTAGAATATACTGTAGGTGTAACCACATAGTCCGTACCCACTCGCTGTATGACTTGGCCATATAGCCAGTTACCTGTTTTATTTGTCTTTATTCTTGTAGTACAATGGTTTATTAGCTATGAGATGACTTCTGTATTAAATTTTGCTCTTGTGTTATGTTTCGGACGCTCAATAATTAATGGAATATTCTTAAGTAACAGTTTGCTTGCGGGACACTCTGAGAGTGATCGTCGTGTTACTTTAGCAGACTTTTGCAAGCGTGACCAGCGTCCTATTGTTTAATTCACGTAGCTGATAGAAAATTATTGACTTCTAATCTTGTTGTAAGTTTCTGTGAAAATATAAACGAACGCGACGTTAAGGTCTTGCGTTATTTGTAATACAATATGAGGAAGATAAGATCTGTAAAATATTATATGAAACTTATATTGCACGTGACTTGAGCACGAAATGAACTAGAGAATTTTCTTGCTCTAATAGCCACCTAGGCATAGACGTTCGATGTGCGAAAAAATACAAAACAATCATAAATTTTACATAGCACAGTAATTCTCAAACATGAAAACCCCAGAGCCATGATTTTCAGTCTTCAGTGTCTGGTCACATTACAGGGTGATAGAATTTTTTTACTGTAGAACACGTCGTTCATTCATGGGACATATCTTGTCCCGCACTCTCTCCGATACATTGCGTATTACAAGAAGAGGCTGTGCATGCTAGAGGTGAAACCACTACTAGTTGGATGTATGTACGTGTGTGTTGTTCTCTTGGTCATCACTCAAAGCTTTAGCTGGAGTATGATATCTGATGTTAATTTTTGTGTTAACAATATTAGTACTTTTTTCATTTTCCCCCAATACATTCGCTTTGTATAATAATGTCTAAAACATTTATACTATCAAACCTGACGTATTCTATTTTCTTGCGATGTTCTAAAATAAATTAGTTTTAAATTGCCACTGTTTTTTAACCTCCAAAATAGGGAAGAATGTTCTCTCATGACCGTAGGCTAGGGTTCATGCCAGTTTCGCATGCTTCTGATGTAACATAAGTGTGTTTTACATGTGTTATATTGTGAAGTATTGCACTGTTACCCCTAGACATGATAAAACAAAATATCACTCGTACTATGATGGCTGCTGGCATTATTAGCGTGCAAGATATTTGGTGTCCAAATCAGTCATAGTTTCAGTCAGTTGAAAGAGACTTGATGGACTCAATTTAAAACGTAGTGCATAAAAAATTGTCTCGTCTAAAGGTAAAAAAAAAAAAAAACAATATGTAACTTTTTATGAAGATGCAAAAATTTTAACTGATCATCCGGATAATAACTGGGTACCAGTTAAAAATATTTCACGCCTAAATAACTTCTGGGCTAGGGTTGGTAAGCACAGCGTGGAGCTAAGAATCGTGGTACCTATGCAGGAAGAACCCGATTGAAATATTGAGTTCGGATTTTTTTTGTCCGTTAATGAGCGAGCTTTGTGGCTTTCCGTAAGCTTAATCTACCAGCTTGCTTAGTGTACATATACTTACTTACCTTACCTTACTTACCTTAGGGTAGGAAGGAGGGGAGGACCCAATGCTGAACCATCTGTTATTGCTCCATAGTTCTCAGCGATCTGTGCTTGGCTGCAGCTGTACTAAATCCTCTGGCACCAGTTGACCAATATCTGCAGCATGAACCCGTACGTGTGTTTCCCAGTGGAGGATGCAGTCAATTATTTTTTTACTCATTTGAAAGTAGATTCTTTCACTGTACCTAGCCTATATTAGTTCAGACTAATGCTCCCCCATCCGGGCAGACCCTATATCAATAAAAAAGCTTGAAATTTTATTATATCACTGCTTATACGCTGTTACTGTAGCGTTTACACCTAGGATGTCTTTCAGACGCAAATGCAACTCTACTACTTGCTACTTGAATCTCCTATTTGCTGATTGCTAATGTAAAATATTTTTTTCTTCCGTTTTCTGTTTCCCACAACTGGCTTGTTGCTGCACGGGCTGACGGCGCGTCGCATATCAACGAAGCAAGGTCAGGGCGGTCGCTTCCCGGCAACTAATTAAATGCTGGGTCTGGAACCCTGGCGTCAGTTGAGAGATGCACAAGACCTTCTGAACATCCTGTACGAATTCAAAGGAAACATCTGCCAGTATCCGTGAATATGATCTATCCGTGTCAGAGACTTTCATCCTTGAAGTGTCGTCATGCATCTATAAACCTCCGTTATTTTCTACTCTACGCTTACGGTCTGGGTGGGTCGCAATGAGTAGTAGGCGGCCGCAGGTGCCCAGATTTGCTGTTCATACTGTCTAAGCGATAGGAAGTACGGTATTATCAAATGCCCATTATAGTATTAGGACAGTACATAGTCGCGACACAGGTCACATTCCAGGGTCAGGTGTTCCTTGATAATTTGTCTAGAAAAACATGCAACGCTTGAAGTTCATGTGTCACAGTAAGGGACAACTTTTGTAAATAGTTTTCGGAGTACCAAAACCCCTAATTCCTCTCCGTTCTTGTCATCAAGAGTAAGCAGAATACAACTTTTCTGTAATCGTTTTTCACACTTGTGTAATACTTATTTAAGTATGCATGTTCAAGGACTGAGGCTTGCATCTCATTTATAACAAAATATGAATTAATTGAAAGTATGTTACAGTTGTTCTATGTAAAATCCGCAGATATATGATTATCAGCCAACAACAAATTCACGAAAGAATCGTCCATTAACTCCAATGTAGAGGAGTTTTTCAGTAAATTGTTATTTATAATTATACAGTACCGTATATAACTCATAGGCATAATTCATTGAGCTATTCCCAAGTTTTTCATGAAGGATTTATAAATAACCCCCAGTTTGAAGCGGATTTACTCATTTTTTGCCTCATTTGCACTCTATAAAATTTGTAGGACTAATGCTTCAAGCCAACATAAAATAAATACAAAATTTTCTGTTATCGGATGGTAAGTGTTAATGATTTTAGAAGCCAATAATGCACTGGGTGTACAGATTGTACTTACATTTGCTACAATATATTAAAACTTTGAAAGATTTCTCTGGATTTCATCCATGTTTTTGAAACCTTGGGAAGGAGAATATATAGTTATGCTTTAGTGAAGTATAAGTAGGCATGCTTGTATTTTCTGTTCGTTGAAGTAAATCAGTTGTCATCGCCAAGTAACTCCATCGCCTGTAAAATATTCCATTATGAATTCGCACTTAATATTTAGTGCTTAGTACTTGAGTGATAAAACATTTTGTTTTGTTATTTGTATTGCTTGTATCCGACATCGCTCTGGTAAAGTTGCAGTAATATCCATTTCATTTTGCATGAAATTCAAGATAAACTGAGATTACAGTACAATAATGGTACACATATCATTGTATACTTTCTGTACTATTAATTAGCTCTTCATGAACGTATTGTCATATGACTATCTGTATGCTGCTGAAACCTTGTGAATAATTTTAGCAGCAACAGAGTAGGTAATATAGGGATATGAATAATTACGGGCGTAAATTTAAACATATATATTTCGATATGACCTATTAGATGGCCATTAATACGGGAAAGCAGCCTATTAGATAGCCAGCAGGTTCGATAGAGGTACCGAAATTCAAGCCACCTAAATGCCTGTTAGCTTCAAAAAGTGAAAAAAAGTATTAGAAAAACCATAGATTTACACAAATGTGGTCTCATTTTGAAGGGAAACAAGTCTACGTTAAAATGCACGCCCACTTTTCAATAGTAAAAAGCTCTAAAATTTCTTGTGCTGCCACCATCCTTCCCGACCAACCAACCTAGTACCAGCCCCCTTACAATGAGCTTTTATCCACCCAGCCAAGTAGGTTAAATAGCCCAAAAGTGGTTCCTGTAATGAAATATGAAGTTTAGAACACAGTATACCCGTATAAAGACCTATATTTGACATAGAATATTACAGAACGCGAATTTCCACTTCTCCGTCAAAGTTACAAAACGGGATGTACGTCTATCAGGCCAAAGCGACGTATATATATATATATATTGTAAAATAAGGGCTATTGAGTATGCAAAATAGAAATATCCATGGGTGATTACTGCTTTGTATGGTCTTCATTCTGTATCGTTAGATGAGTTTGTACTAGAATGAAATTTATGAAAACTTCTGCCTTCAGTTTCTCAGGGATCTCTTTTGTACCTCTTGGTAGGAGTTCACGGACCGATGCACTGCAGTAGGACTAAGATGGTTGCTACTATAGCGTGTTACGTGGTTAAGTGACATAATTCGCGGTCCGGTTGATGTTCATATCAAGCACATTATTTTAAATTAATACTTTTGAGACAACACTAATAGTAGATTTATGCACAAAGTTGCAAAAAAGTATCGTTCTGCCATATTCCGTATTTATCAAACTTATTATTTCAGTATTTATTTTCTTCAAGACTGCTGTATGGCAACGTTCTATTTATCAAGCCGAAAAGGGGTACTTTTGAGTGATTACAGAAGTTTAAATTTTCATTTACGTCGGGGTATTAATGACCTATGGAAAAGACGTGCCAGATGGATCTACATCTTCTGGGTCCGTCGATATACCCCACATTCACTTACAAAAGTGAGCGGTGCTATACCCTAAGCCCCCATCGCGTCGTGCTGAAAAAGGATGAATTTGGGCTCATCCAACCATATTACATGCTTCCCGTCCTCGATAATCAAGTATCGGTGCAGTCGAGCAAACAATATTTTTTTCTAATTTGCAGCTTGCATAAATTGTTTCCTTGTGGATATGCAGTTGCATAATTATATTTTTTTCTTGGTCGGGACGGACAGTCCTTTGAGAATTATTTTGGGGTTTCGCAAGTCTCATCAGTAATTTTTTGCGTTGATGAGCGTCGATTTTTCTGTACCAATCTCTTCTAAGAGCGTCTTCGTGTCATCCAAAATGCTAGGTGTTTCACAATTTCCAAGAAATGAAACGGCTTCGCCAGCTTTTTTCCTGCGTTGTTTGGTTCTTTGTACTGTTCTGCTACTGATGCAATTTTTTGAACAGAGATTTCGAGTCGATTTTCACTTCGATGAAACCTGATTATGCGTCATCTGTCAAACTCTGAAACGCCATTTCCTCGGCTCTTTATTTCAATAATGTAAGTAAAACTTTAAAATTCTTCAAGCGCTGAAAATAGGTTTTTAATACTTGATAAACAGTTCTAGGACGTTGCTATCTAGAGCTGTACTGAAACAAATTAACTATCAAATAAAATAAACAGAAAAACCTATGGTACTTAAAACTGCACTAGGCGATTTTTTATACTTCGTGTATTTTACACCGTAGCTGAGGGTCACAAACGTAACTTGGAATCCTTCCAACTGCTCATCCCATCCGATGGGCAGCAATACATGTGTGTGTGTGTGTGTGTGTGTGTGGTGTAGAAGTTTCCGCATTGCTCATACAAATATACTTACGTTGGTGGTGCCTTCCCAAGCTAAATCCGTTTTATTTCTGCGCAAAATACCTTGTTAAAAGGCTATTTTTTTTAGCCTAAAGCATGCAGCGAAGGACACACGGAGGCTATATTAACCCCGACGCTGCTGACTGTTCCTCACTTCAAGACTGAGCTTCCCTGTCGCGAGTTGGTTGCTATCGGTCGAAGTTAGTTGTGTTCTGCCTCTGATTGAGTTAGAGAGTGACGAGCTAAAGTTGATTGCACTTCTGTGAATGTTCCTCGGCGTCACAAGAAATCTCTTAATAGAGATAAATCGGCGTTTACTTCTCTTTACCTTTTTTCACTCCAGTGCTTCCGAAGTTACTGTAGTACACGTACATTGCCGATGAACGAACAAATTCTAGCAAACGTTGTAGACGTTAGTCGGCCGGTGGAAAGCTCCGTCTGCTTCTCACCTACTTTAAGAGAGAGCTTGTGCCAAACTTGAGAGGAAAAAGAAAATTCTATTAGCAGTGCACGTAACCGCAGACTCCTGCTTTGGTTGGAAGAGGATCAACGAGCTGGGAACCGTTTGTCGGTCTCACATACTCGAGGGTTATTTGAAGCATTTCTTCACCGTTTAAATTACTGTTAATTTACCGTGCCTAGCGGGACTCCACTGAAGTCAATGTGTATTTCTAACGCCAACAAATTTACTATCTAAGGAAGTCTTGAAAAAACTGCAGAAAATGTTATTGAACTGATATATTAAAACAAGTTTAGCGCTGAAGATATATTACTTAGTTATTTGCACCATAAAAGAACAAGGACAAATATGGAGAAAACAATGACTTTCACCTCTAAAATTTTGTTTGTTGATTTATTCATTGTTTTTTCTGGGTTGTGTGCTGAAGGAAACACCACCGGATGGTCACGTAGTTTTAGGTCATCGTCAAGAAGCTCTTGGCCATCTTTTCGTTACAGCAGCTCGGGGAGCATGCGTCCTGGCACTTTTGGCGTGCCGCACAGCCGCCCGTTTTCTGCTTCTTTTGGCACTATTGACGTACCGCACAGCCGCCCGTTTTCTGCTTCTTTTGGCACTATTGGCGTACCGCACAGCCGCCCGTCTTTTGCTCCGTTTACTGATTACAGAACAGAAACTGCTGGAACTGTCTCGTTGCATGAAAACCGGCCATTTGATGCTTATAGCCAGGGAGAAGGACAGCTAACCGCAGGTGTAGACGGTGATTATGGTAATTTTAGTGGTGGTTATGGTGGTGGTTTCGGTGGTGCTGGTCAGGTTCCTAGATGCACAAGCACAGACGTCTCTATTGATAGCTTTAGAGATTGCCGGTGGGACGTTACTGACCTCGTATAATACATTACACAAAACTCACTGAAACGTTTCTAGCTTCGGGTATGAATATTTCAAAGCTCATTTGTATATCCGAACAGAACAAACAAAGAGTAATGCTCAGTAAATCCTCAATTTATCGGTTGTTGAACCTTCCGGCGCCATTGTTCCTTGCGACCCGTCATCGACTGCAGTTGCACTTACTCCTCTGGGGCCAATTGGCCTATATCTACCGCACGAACCAGTGCGTATGGGTTTCCTAGGGAAGGGTGCATCAAAGTTGACTTGACCTTTACCTTTTCTGACAAATACAACTTCACCCGAAGGAAAAAGAGAAATTTTTCTGCTGTCCAGTCTTCCGCGAAATTGACATTGAAGAGAATAGTTATCTCAAAAGTACTTGTTCAAAAATATAGACAATTAGAGGGCTGGCATTCCAGTGAGACTTTATATTTACTCTATATAAGGAGTTTTTTTTTACACTAGTAATAAAAGCTTTCTAATTGTTGAAACAGAAACCATAGAGTCCGTACTTATTTAGTCTGTGACGTGACTCTAAAGTGACCTTGTGACACCTCTCTGTGTGCACACCTCGACGTGTTGCAAGACGTGCTGATAACGCGGTTGGGGTCCTGACGTCTCCGGTAGTATGCAAGTGCTGGCGGGAGGTTAGAATGAGACTCAAGTGTAGTAGCAGACTGTGTACTGTGGATTCTAGGGGTTTGAGACACAGGTATGATTCCGCTAGGCGTGAGGGTATAGACTTACGTTTAACTCCAGCGGACACTGAGCTAACCGGCATATGTGTCGGTCGTATTTATTGACAGGCCGCACAAGGGAGTGCAACACACGCTGCGCCAACACAACCTGTTTTATTTCCTCTTTAATTGTCTTTATAATTGGGCTAAAGTGGTTCATATTAAATTCTGACCTCTGAGACTGGGAGATATTCTTGAATTATGCAGTGACTCCTGCATTCGTTTTGCACCATTTTTATGCTTGTTACGCACAATCAATGGGATATTTTCAAGTAACTGTTTGCCCGTGTAAGGTACTGATTATTAAGTTACTTTAGAAGACCTTTACAAGCGTGACCAGCATCCTGTCGGTTAATTTGCGTATGTACAGCGAAAATTGTTGGATTTTTTTCGCCTTGCAAGTTCCCGGGAAAAAGATAACCGAGCGAAATGTTGAGGTTTTGCGTTGTTTACAGTGCAACTTGGGGTATATATGGTCTGTAAAATAAGATATAAACTTCCTGTTGCATATAAATCACATGCGATAATAAAGAGAGCATGTTTCTTCTCCAATCCAGCGAGACAAAGACTTTTGAGAATGGAGACGTAGAATAGTAGATAAAGTTATACTGTAGAATTTACTTTGTAATTTTCAAACACACTAACTCCTGAGTTACGAGTTTAAGCTGTTAGACTGCTGCCACATTGTATGTAGATGGAATTCTTCAATCTAGAATACGGTCGTTGATTGGAATTTACAAGTCGCTGTTCTTGCTGAGACTATTACAAGTTGGAAGCACCGGAATGTGCATGTGTTTAATTGTGTATGTGGGTCATCGCTCAAAATTTTAACTTTGAATAGTAAATTTCATCACGCTGATAGTGCTTTCGTCTGTGGGTCCATGCATATCAAGCTGTATTATAATTAGTACTTTTTTATTTACCCTTAACACATTCGCTTTACCGTTATAATATCTAAGGCACTGAAGATGTGAAAATAGAGATTTTGTGTTTTCCTAATGTACTTTAAAATAAATTAACTTAAGATTGTAACTATTCTTTTAACTTCCAAAATGGGGTGAAAAACATGTATCCCATGACCGTGGACTAGGGTTAATGGCCAGTTTCTCACACTTCTGATGAAATCTCTGTTCATTTTGCGTGTGTTAGTACAAAAGCCCGGATTTCTAATCCTAAAAAAGTGAAATATTCTTTGATGGCTGTCTGATAATAATAATGGAAATATACATTTCTGTTTCTGTTAACGTACGAAAACAATACTTGCATATCTTAAATCTATTGTTTGTTTAATAAGTAAAACAATGCCACATTTTAAAATGTTTTGAAGGTGCGAACGCCTTATTCTCATTTCAGGTTTCAATTCTGTACGCTAATCTAGTTATTTCTATCTAAACAGTGGCTACATTAATCAAATTTATGGAAATCGTGACAATTGTAATCAGGATTGCGTCATATTCAGATGCTTAATAATCCTTTTTTTTTTAATATTACGCCAAACATTGTGTGTACTATGCCGAGGGTACACTATGCACTTCCACAGACAACGCGATGCAAGTAAGCGAGAATCGAACGCCATTTATGCCACCGTATCTATGCTACCGATTTCCAATACCTATGTATCTAAACGGCGCGCCAGTTGCGCATCCTGGCAACCAGTTGGGCATACAAATACATACGTGGCCTCGGAATTAAGCTGAGGTCATTCGCTCCCAGAGCTGGTAGCGAGGATGGGCGTTCATCTGTTGATATGAATTATATATTTCAGACTTGGTAGTATTGATACGGCAGCATGAACGACATGCGAACTGCATATCTAAGTATCACGTTATATCAGCACACCAGCATGAATTATAAGGTTAGTATTCAGTGGTGGGCGTTGATCTTTGAATTTTCTGCTTGCGTAAGACCTTTAAAGAACTAATTAGGATGAAAATTTATTAGTTTGATACCCTTTAGTAAGGAAAATGAAGCTAAATATTATATTGTAAATCATATTCTAACTAGCAAAATGTGCTCCGATACAAAGTCAATTAATGGAGGCTAAACTTATAAAATGTAGTTATTCACGGTAGCTACTTCATGATAATATTGTAAAACCGATTGTTTCACACAGTTCCTCAACTGCATGTATATGTGCAATTTTTTTTTTCGCTCAATATAATGACCCTTCACTTTACCAGTCTGTGTTAGTCTAATCTAATGAACTTCATCTTTGTAGTTCCTATATTAATTAAAACGCCTGAAATTTCACGTAATCACTACTCATACGCTCATGCTGTAGGATTTATACCTAGAATTTTTTTTTTGACACAGATGCCTCTACAAAACTTGCTGCTAGAATATCCTCCTTACTTGTGTAATGCATTCTTTCATTCCTTTTTCTCATGTCCACAACTGGCTTGTTGCTGCACGGGCCTGGCGGCGCGTCGCATATCAATGAAGCAAGGTCAGGGGGGTCGCTTCCCTTGAATTAATTAGATGCTGGGTCTGGGAGCCTGGCGTCAGTTGAGAGATGCGCAAGAACCTCTGAACACCCAGTAGGACATTTTAATATCCTTAAATATGAACCATCTGTATCTGATGTAGCTGAACATCGGCATCCAAAGAAGAACCTGCATCAACGAACCTCAAAATACAAGTTTATACTTATTTTTCCTCTACGGTTTAGGTTGCAATTTGCAGCAGATGTAATAAAATGGGAAGCAATAGTAATAATCACCCGGCTCCAATGTGTAGAGCTGAACATCAATCAACCGATCCAATTTGGGTCGTGAAATTCCCATGATAATAATTCAGTTTAGGTATTTAGAGATATGGTCTGATGCTGATCATATTATTAGGGCAGGAATCGCAGTAGCAGCTCACAAATCAGAGTTAGGAGTACTTTACGATAAAGCTAAAAAACATGCTACACCTAAAGTTCATTTGTCAAAGGAAATGACTTCGTTTGTAGATGACTTTCACAGCACCAAAACCACCAATAATTCCTCTCCGTTATTGTCACCACGAGTAAGCTGAATGCAATTTTTTGGTAATCGTTTTTGACATTTGTGCAATATTCAATGTATATGTTTAACGATTAAAAATTTCCTTTCGGTTATTAAAGAATTATGCATTGATTGGTGCTCTGTTACAGTTGTTCAATAACTAATCTTTTGTTAAAATTGCACAGTACAATATATAATTCGTTTACATAATGTATTTAGCTATTCCCTAGTTCATAAACGGTTTATATATAAGCCCTTTAAAGCCGTTTCTACTATTCCCTCACACCCAATGTTGATAAGAGTTATGCACTGTAAAATTAGTAGGACCATTGCTTCCAGCCATTCCCTCCGCCAAGAAGGAATTACAGGTACTCTGATATAGTAGGTATGGTAAGAGTCAAACGATTTTGAAAGCCAATGATGCGTTTCTTACACAGATTGTACGTACTTTGGCCATAATATATTATGAATACAAAAGATTTATACTGATTTCATCCATGATTTTGAAACCTTGAGGAGTACAGTCATGCATTGCTGAATTAACAGTTGGCATTGCCTTCTTTTCACTATGTGAAGTTCGCTCTCAGCGTCAGGTAACTCGATCGTCTGTAAAATATTTCATTGCTAATTCCATTACAAGAGGGTAGTATGCATATAACATTGTACAGTCCCCCTAATTTTTGGTACCTAGTATGAGAGAATATATTGCAATAAATACAACGTTTCTAATGTCACATCGGGTATATTTTACATCCTAGCCAAACTACCTACCGTCAGTACACTGTGTGTCTTTGTTGTTACTTGTGTTGTTTGTATTCGAAATAACGTTCGTAAAGTTGAAGTAAAATGAGTTTCACTTTGCCGCTCAGTAATTTTGCATCAAGTGAGATTGTCGTAATAGGGCATATTTCATGGTATATTTTCTTTGTCTTGCATTAACCTATCATGAATATAGTTTTATGAACATTTATATACGGTTGAAACCTTATAGAGAACTGTAGGAGAAACAAAGTACTTAGGTATGTAGAATATCTGCTCTGTTATTACAGCCAGGTTAAAAGTCCATTTTGAATTGTGTAATATTACAACTCGTTTCAAATGTGCATGTCTATTAAACTATCTGCTTGCGTTCAAAGAGGTTACACCTAAGACAATGGAAGCTCCAGTACAATGATTTATGCTGCGCCCGAAATTTTTCCAGCATCAACATGTGTTCTTAAAAATGTTGCTAGAAAGAAAATATAATAACAATATACACCAACATGTATAAGATGTATATTTTGTCTCAAATGTCATACACATATTGTCATCATTTAGGACCGAAGTTTCCCTGTTGCCTATCCTGATGTCATGCAAGCTTGATGCCGTTCTCTCTTGCCCACAACTTGTTTTATCAATACACGGGCTTGGCGCTATATCGCATATCAAAATGCAAGGTCACCACCGGATTCTTATCAGAGAGTATATAATTCCTGCACCTTGGATCCCTACTTCAGTTGAGAGACGCACCAGACTCTCCCAACATCATAAGGATATTTCTTCTTCTGTGGTTGAGATTGTGTGCCTGCCTGTGAAAATGTTGAACCAAGGGTTCTGAATATCTTGGAATGGGATCCATCTGTGTCGGAGAAGAAAATTCTGTACAAAAACCGGGAAATACCCTGCAAGATAGTTCCTTTTCTCTAACAGAAATAATTTATTTGGCATAGAACCTAAATAAGGACTGCAGAGATCGCAGAATCAACTAGAACAATACAGAAATGGTTGCCGTCTGCCATGCACTCTCAATGGAGAAATAAAAAATCTACAAAGGCCGAAATGTTATGAAGAAACCGCGAAAAAGCGGCAAAACTGAGAGCGGTCTGAACTGCATAATAAGAGTTTGGTTCAAGTAGTCCAATTCTGAACAACAGTATCATTGGAATAAAAAGCCCTAAAAGCTTACGAAACTTAACTGAAGTATTAAGCAACTACATCATATTCATCCTCTAATCTTACATTCTGGAGATTCGGTCAACACATCCATAATGACCCCCAAGGCACTCACAACGATCATATTGACATTTGTGTTATGTTTTCGTACCCCTGCGGTGGCACATCCCTACAACTACGATTCTATTATAATCAGACAACCTCAAGTTCATGTGATACATGTTGGTACCTCTTCTGGCCAAGGAAACGGTTATCTCAGCGGAACTTTTGGTATCTACGAGAGTGAACTACGTAGTACAATGGAGTGGATTATTTATTCGTGATAGAACCAAAAACCCGAGTTTCTCTCTTGAACCTAGGAATAGAATCCATAATCATTCTGGCATTGATCGTGTGAAGTGTCCCTTCGGATATGTAGCGGATTTTTATGGAGATTGCAGATATTCTGTTTGGTGAATCCACCTCCTCCCCCCTCGGTCCAAAAGAAAATGCTCTGCCAAACAGCAGTGAAAATGCCTGAGTTCGACCAACGAAATAGTAATTGCAATAGGAACAGTAATGAAATGCTATCAACTATTTTTCGCAAAGAGGTGGGCACTGCTACCGAGTACTTGAATTATAATCAGTCGTAATGATATTATTGAAACTGCAGTCGTGTTTTTTTGCACAATGTTCTTATTTACAATGCAGCGATAGGATTTTGTTCATGAAATACTTAGAAAATGTGTAGCGCTTTAATTAAACAGCAGAGGAGCGATTGCTCCTAATTGCGTTGAATTATTATGAAGCCCCATCGATTTTATGTATGTGTTTCTGGAAAGTCTTCTTCCTAGTAGTATAATATAAAACTCATTAGTTTAATACCAGTAGTTTTCCATAGCTAAGCAATATATTTTAATAGTTTACTCTGAAATAATGAAGCAAGTGTACGGCAATTCCATTTTTGGTCCCGATCCTCCCTTTTCTCGCCGATCATATAGCTAAGTAGCATATTCTAATGTGTAAGTGCATAATTATACCATCTGTACTCGTATATGTGTTATTCTGCGATGCTTCTATGTTTATGGTTCTAGTATCTAAGGTTCCTCGTATGTCTGCATGTTTATACGCGTAGGATCTTGTTCTATATCTAACCTACGGAATAGGACATAGTAAAATATTTTGGTGCTAATGAAGGTACTACTGCCGTTAACACACGTTTTGAACGCGTCGCCTTACAAAATTTTTAATATTGTATGCTCTATATAGCTAGTAGGATTTTATTAGTACTGAATGCTGCCGGTATATACAGATTTTTCGATATTTGATCGACTAAGAAACTTCTACAATTGACTGATGAAGAAACTTGTATAAACTTTTTCTTCTGTGTCTTGTTATCATGGAGCGGTATCTAATTTTGCTGGCGGTGAGGACAGCTAAGGCCATCTCCTATTCAACTATCTCACACCGCTATCATGTTGGCTGTTGATATAACACCTTTCCAAAATTATTGTCACACAAGATCTGGGGAGGCTGCAGTTGAGAGCTGGCCTACCTTCCTCTGACATTCAAACGATTGTGAAAGTCTGCCGTCAGAAGGCAGATGAGTGAATGTCCTGGCTTGTCAATATTATTTTCTTACATAGAAAATTTACAATAAATCAACACCTGGCTCTACACATGAACAATTAAAAAATAGGAAACTAGTGAATGCTGTTGGCATTTTCTATTACAATTTAATGCGTTTCTTAAAAGTTGTCCATAAACTGAAACTAATTTGTTCAAAAGAATAACTATTGTTCTTCGGTCGTTGGGAGGCAAATGATGTTATTGGCATTCGTTGTTAATTCTACGACTTATTTTTTTTATAAGTTAAGCAAGAAAGGTTATTTGTTGTAGACTATACGGATAATTTTTAGATTCTATGCTTAGGCATTTTATAGTTGCTATGACTTGCATTTAACAGTTGCTGTTGTGTTTCCTTTTGTACTGAGAAACGTTAGATGAATTGTTAGTAATAAATAATTGTTCAATTGTTTTGTTTCAATTTCCAATTACTCTAAGTAATTTCTCTTTCCAATATTTCTCATAGCTAACTATCGGTAAGGGCAAGACTTCCTTTTGCCGTCACAGGATGCAACTTCTGGAAAATTAGAGAATTTCTTCTTTGTTTGTTTATATCCAGGATGTTTAAAATTTATCATTAACATTTTTGCCAACATTTTGAAATAAATCAAAATATACAAACAAAAAGAAAGTTGTTTAACTGTTATTCTTTCCAAATATCTATAATTTATTCAATATATCTTCCATCGGCATTGACTTGATAACTTCGCAATAGCTTGGAGAACGGTTCGCAAGAATCAGAGATTAGCTTGGAGAATTTTTGCCCATGCTTCCATGAGTGTTGCCTTCAAAGCATAGGCATTTTTTTGATAGGAAGATGAGACATTGCTCCCCATTATGGTCAATATGCTGAAATCAAGGAGGTTATGGTCTGGAGATGAAAGAGGTCATTCTTATTTGGAATAGAAGTGTGAGACATATCTTGACAACTAAATTGAGTCCTTTTAGCTCCATGCACGGATGCAGAGTGGGTAAATGATATCTAGCATACATCTAACTATTAAAATATAAAATTTGCATGATTGAAGAGTTTGTAACTATAATTATCAAATACCCTGTATAGAGTATCTCATAAATTATTTACGGACGTCCATGAAATTTGCAAGCATTATGAGGCATGTTATGAAAACAAAATGATCAAATTTTGATAACTAATCGAGTCTCTAGCTGTAAATCTGTTTAGATTGCTTGGCTTCCTATTTTTCAGCATCATAAATATAAAAGTTATGGCGAGATCCTCATAAAATTTACATAAACTGCTAGTAACGTCATGAGAGGAACAGAGAATTGAATTTTAGTGATAATCCAAAAGAGATCTTGGCCTCGAGAAGAATTTAAAATGCTCGTTTGCTTCGCATTGTATGGCGGAGGTATGCGCTCTAGGAGGGCAGCGCTAATTACAAATGAAGAGGAAGAGGCAGTACGGGTTGCTCTTGATCAATGAGCATGTGGTGATTTCCGTACTAGAGCGACAAGGTTGAATATTGAACTATAAAGAGTGTTGCTTTCAATGCTGGCCAAATAGATTTTAATTCGTAAATAGAATAACAATAAAATTATTCAGTCCATTTTTCAACGCGTTGAAGGTCCGTGCTCTAGTTACAGCTCCCAACAGAAAAATAATATCTATTCCTAAGGCTTAAAAAAAGTATGGAAAAGCCACTTGTCATTTTGAATATATACTTTGATGTTAGTTTTGAAGTTTTTGCTCAAGGCCGAACTTCATCCAATTTTGTGAACCCATTGTGTTCTTAATAAAAGTTAATTTAATTTAATTTAATACAAGGAAAGTCTAGTCGAAAGTTTGATGCTCTGTTGGTGTTTGACACGGTACAGATAATAGACAGAGGGATACAACTGATTAATGTTCGATGATTTACCAAATTTGTTAATAAGTGCAAATTTTTGTTCTATAGGTGCAGCTTAGTCATTTCGAACAGTGAAAGTATCACAGATGTAAATAGCTCGTGCTACCACTACAACCAGTCTATCAGAATTTTGGACATAGCTAATGTTATGAGCCTAGACATAATTATTGTCTAAATAATAAATTTAGGTGGCTTTGAAATATTCTCATTTCACGAAGAAAAACTTTGGCTTCCAGGGAAGGAGGAAGCCTGTGCATTAAGAAGTGAATCTGGCCGTACTCAACTCCTCTGATATTTGGTAGGAATGCAGTGTGGAGCTTCAAGCGCTTGCTAATACCCATTCATCGGAAAATGGTAGGCAAACAGTCAACTACTACGCAGTGCTTTTAGTACAGTCTTTGTCTGTTTCCCTCAGTGATTCTGAATTGACTATAGAGTGACATCAAGAATGGACGAGAAATATTATTAGATATTTAAGTTAACAATGAAGTGCCATTAAGAATCATCGAGAAATAATGTATGGGTTGTGATGGGGACAAAGAAGTGTTTTTTGTTGCACTTTTGCACCGGAATCAATGTGCTAACTTGATGTGTGTATCATGATAACAGATTTTTTTTTAAATAAAGTATATCGTGTCAAAATAATAATCACTTATTGCATCATATATAATACATGAAATACATATAATGGCGCTTTCTTTCTGCTTTAATCATAAAATTTTTGAGTATCTGAGAGCAGATTTACTGATGTTATAAAATTTTGAGACTACTCTATCCTGTACCGTTCGGCATCTCTACATTGCGTGTGAAAAACAATCTCTGAATCCCAAGTTTTTAATCTTAATTGTTAAGCGATACGAACAAAGAGGCAAAGTCAATTTGACCACACTCTCAACAGGGATACCCACGCGCACGGGTTTGTGCTGAAAATATAGGCCAACTAGCCCCAGAGGAGTAAGTACGTTTGCAGTCGAACACGGGTCATCAGAGAACTGGACGCTAGAATTGGGCTCTCACACATATAGAGGGGCTTGAGCTTCGTAAATGAACTTACAAGTGATAACTGTGGAATTCAATACAGGCCAGGCTCAACAACCTTGTAAATACAAACTCTGATAAATCTGTGTTCTGGAAACGAAAAAAAGGCTTATCAGCGCTGTGAGGGTTTGAGATTCGAACTGAGCCTGTCAAAGAGATGAATTCATTCCTGTACAGCACTCGTTGCTTCATTTTCAGTCACTAGGAGATATTAAAATTATAAAAATAATTGAGGCAAAGTGAAATTCACAGCGACGTATTCACATTATGTGAGGTAGTGATTTAATGATTACCCCTGATAATGATTATGGTGAATCTAAGGTTTGCATTGAAACACTTGATAAGTTGATTAAGCACTTATGTGTCTTGGCTCAGAAAAAACTCAATGGTGTATTTTGATGCATCAAAATAGGGGAATTTTTTTTGCAGTGAAGAGACGAAACTTCAGTTTACAATAATGCTCTGCTTTGTGGTATATGAACACGTTTCGTAACTGTAACAAAACTACTGAACGTTTACAGTTTCAATTTTCATAATACGTCTACCTTTAATGATTCATAATCTGTTAATAAATTCGGAATACGCTTTAAAAATTTAATAAAGCTTTTACTGATTTATTTTTAAAAACGAAACTTTGGAGGCAAGCGTGGATCAAGAGCAAAAAATTAAGAAAGAAAACCCTCATACGTATATCTCTCTTTATACATAGATACGTGTGTTATATTGCTGCAAGGATTATTTATCCCAATGCATTCCTAGGGAAAAAAGGGATTTGTATCAAAGAACAGTTAATAACAGCACCCGAGGGGGCTGCCTCCCTCTGTAGGGGATCGGACGAATAGTAAAATTTTACGGTATAGCTACGATGAACCGTTCCCTAGTGCAGGAAACATCTACAGTAAGCGTGTCCAAATTTTCTTTCATATGAGGAAAGCTGTTAGAAGCCCTGTAAGAGATGTAACTTGACAAAGAAGTGAATTATCGAACTTGCCGTATCATAAGTATGGGATGAGGCATGATCAATAAACGATGAAAAAATTATTGTTTTGTTGCAATATTTCCAACATTACTAATGTTTAGGCCAGACAGATGAGCGTAGTAAATTAGTATGTTACATTAGTATCGACTTACGTTAATACTACTACTACTTCTAATGTTAGAATGATAACAATTATAGTAATAGGGATGGTAAAGTGCACGATAATGACCCTAATGTTGAAATATTACCACTTAATAACCATGGTAATGCTACGCTGGCTGGAACTTGTGGAAGTTCGACATAAACAAGGCTTAGTTCTTCGATGATATCACAGTCCGGTATGATACACATGAAGTTTCAAAATGTGTCTGAATCAGACAGCAAATCTTCTAGCTGTGTTTTGCAAGCAGGAGCAGTAAAAAAAATATATATATATATATTGTCGCCTCTTCTTTCTTGCCAAGATGGTATCCAAGATGCCAAATTTTCCCCTCCCTAATATCGAAGTTTCGCGGTCGTATTAACAACTATTCCAACTAACTAACTAACTAACGAAGTGACAAGAAGAATGATTATCTAGATTAGAAAAATGATAATTCTATGTTGAGACAGATAACTGTGTAAATTGGAAATAATAATTCAACTTCTACGTCCATAATCGGTATAATTCTGCTTCACGTTCATTTGGTACTTTTTCCAATTTTAAAAGGAAGTATACCAATTTATTTGAAGACCAGCTGATTCTCAACACAGCAAACTCTACCGTTTCGAAACAAGTTTATTCTAAATAGTTAGGGCCTAGTTAACAGTCGAGATAGGAAAGATCCGATGTCACATGACTATATTCCATTCCAGTTGCTAGATACGCAACAGAACTTCTAGCTACAAAGTGCGCAACAGAAAAGAGGTGCAGCTGTGGCTGGCAAAAAGTTTCCTCGTTGCTCACACCAAAGCTGTATGTGGACTTCCCAGGTGGAACTTGTATTGATTGTGACCGACATTATAGCAGGCAAGTATTCAGAATTTATTAACAGATTATGAATCGTTGAAGGTAAACGTATTATGAAAATTGAAACCGTAAAAGTTCAGTGGTTTTGTTACAATTACTAAACGTGTTCATATACCACCAAGCAGAACATTATTGTAAACTGAAATTTCGTCTCTTCACTGGAAGAAATTTCCCCCATTTTGATGTATCAAAATACACCATTGTGTTGTTCCTGAGCCGAGACACAGAAGTGATTCATAAGATTAAAAATCATGACGCGCTTTAATTAACTTTAGTCTAACTATGATATCAGGGGTAATCATTAAATAGCTACCTCACATAATGTGACTACGTCGCTGTGGATTTCGCTTTGCCTCAATTATTTTTATATAAATTGAGTGTCTGCTAGTGGCTGAAAAAGAAGCAGTGGGCGCTGTAGAGAAGTGAATTCATCTCTTTGACTGGCTGAGTTCGAATCTCGAACCCTCACCGTACTGATAGGCCTTTTTCTTCGTTAGCAGAACACAGATTTATCAGAGTATGTACAAGTATGTACATACAAGCTTGTTAAGCTTGGCCTGTATTGAATAGCACAATTACCTTTTGTGAGTTCATATACGAGGCTCAAGCCCCTCTATGTAGGTGTGTGAGAGCCCAATTGTAGCGTTCAGTTCTCTGATGACCCGTGGTCGACAGCAACCGTACTTACTCCTCTGGGGCTAGTTGGCCTATATATTCAGCACAAACCCTTGCGCGTGTACGCATCGGGAGCAGATGAGTCACATGGAGCTGGCCGTGGACATATATTCGGCCGGATATATTGTCAGCCTATAGTTATTGTGAAATGTATCATGAATCATTTTCTTATTAATTTTTAGAAGCGAGGAAGGGGTATGATAATACAGTCCACAGCGGGATTTTCTTTTTCCTTTTAAAGTTACAGGCGAGCTGCAGCGCATGCTATAAGTGTTATTATTAATATACACCAGACTAGCAACCTGAGAACGGAGGAAATTCCATAAGGTTATCAACTCCCACGCAACCAGCCCAGCAATGGAAGAAAGAAAGAGAGAATTAAAGATCCCAGAACCACCCTGTTTACAAATTGCTTAACGCTGCCAATGCGCGCACCAACAGAGGCAAAGCTATCAATATTTAGGTGGATCAGCATTGGCGAAGAGGCCTCACCTCTATTTTTTTTTCAGTCTTGCTCGCGTGTGAGTACATAAAACTTTCAAGCTTGACGGTATTGACTGTTCTCGGTGTAAATTCTCGTCATAAGAAAATAATTCACCAGTGTAACTGTGAACGTTTTCACGAGCTCATTCTGGTTGTACTGAATTCTGCAAAGTGGTGAAAATAACAAATGTTTGCCCTGAATGACTGCGTTTCCTTAGCCGGAATACCAGAGCCTAATCATGATATATATTTTGTTGAGGAAAATATACATTCAGCTAGCTGGAGAAATAAAATGTGAAGTCACGAATAGAAGACGAATGGGTTAACTGTCAAAGCTCAGGAATGATGTTAAACCACTTTAGCTTTTATATTCAATAAACTGCCGAGTGCAGGTAAATTTAGAACAGAGCCTCATTTTCAAATTATATTCGACAAAATCACGAAGTGAATAAGCCACTATGCCCTGGTAGTGTATAATTTTCATCGGATGTGCCGAGGGCTCTTCCATTATTTTGATAGATAATGAATAAAATTTTTGCACTCGTCGAAAAACTCGGTGAGATATGAAAATGGCCACAGTCGCCTTTTGGGCGGACTTACTTCGCTGGGAGACTTGGATAAGTGAGGTGCAGCATTGATTCTGGTGTGAAGCTCGACACGTCCTGTGTGCTGTTCTGTGAGAATATAACCGGACTGAAAGCTGTTCTAAATTTTTGTGATCAATTGAACTTCTATCGCATATATATAAGGAATAGGCCATGCCATTAATAATAAATCCTGTAATGTTCATCATTGAACATATTTTTCAAAAAATGACCGCGAAATTCTTCAGAGTTGTAAACATATATAATTTTTTAATTTGACAAAGAGATCCACCAGAGTTACAGAAAATATACTCGTGACGCTTCGTGAGTTTTAAATCATTTCTTATCGAAATCAAAAATTTTTCAGATGTAGGCAAATTTTCTGGATAATGTAGACTGAGATTCCACGGGTAAGTGAATATGTTAACCCTGAACTGGGTTATTATGCGACGCCCTACAATAATTCGCAATGCGCAAAACTATTTCGTATTAAGCTCTTGTGTGTCTAACTTCCGCATATATTTATTATATCATAGGCTGAGCGACGCAGAATACAGTTTTGCATTGCCATAAGTAGAGACCGGACTTTTGCCGTAAATGCCTATAATGCCGAAAGCGACATAAGTGCCTATAATGCCATAAATGCCTATATTAGGCCAAAAATGCCTTTATAATGCTATATGTACCTTACCTTGATACCTTGATGCTACTTCGGACGAGGTCCAGGTGGCTTTATGCACGCAACCCATCTTGCGTAGAGGTGATGCTGCAGTCTGTGACCAGCGGGGTGGCTAACAGCGAGTTATCCCCACAGTTCACGTAGCCGCTTACAACAGGTTTATATGGCACTTTCAGTAAGTATGCGTCCAGTAAGTTTTTAAGTTTCACAGTCTCTGTACCGGTGACATTTCGGATGTTACGTGGCATCTTGTTGAATAATCTCGCCCCCCGAACAGCGAAACTATTTGAATACTTTGTGGCCATTGCGTAACCACCAGTTTTGACCGGAATTTGCACACCACAAGTGAGACCAATACGGTCTGAGTTTCTGGCCTGGATTCGTCCATTGACGTTGACAGTAATGCCATCTAGAATTTTCCAGACATATATGATCGTAAAGCGCTCGAATCTCCTTTGAGAGGAGTACATTTGAAGTTGAGCCAGTCTTTCGTGAATGTGCCAATGCAATACTTTATAAGCGATGTAAGCTGCCTTGCATGCATAGATAATGACTGTTACCTACGTCCAAAAGTTATATGCTTACTCTCTTTTCAGTTGCTTATAGTTAGTTACTTACAGTCCGAGGTTCTTAACGGAGATTCGGAAGAGAAGAAATTATACAATGTGTTGGAAATCTTTCCCCGAGCGTATAAAAAAGAAAATTTCAACAAACAAAAGAGAAAATTTCAACTATTGCTGTAAGCCTTATTATTAGGAGTTCATGCAATCTTATTAAATTAAGATACCCCTATTTATAGAGCTGCAAAGTATCCTTGAGTGGTGGGGAAACTACTCATCTTTGCCTTATGACATTTTTGTCATGCAATCACGATCCTTATTAAAATTAACTAGATAATTTCTAGGAATATAAGCTGCTGGGAGAAGTAAGGAGGAGTTAGGGATCATGAACATTTAGCATTCTTTCATGATATTCAACCTGCATAAAATTTTATGCCTTATTTTGTACTGATAAGGCTGCAGTATCTACATCCTGCATATTAATGTATGTTCACGGAACTTTACAAAACCTATTATTGCGCACAGTTCCTAAACATCGTGGATTTCATGTAATTACTATTTCACTCAATAAATTAAGAGAGACTTGCCTCACTTAAGTGCAGCCTATCATTTGCTACCCCAATGCACCTCGTTTCTGCAGTCGCACGAATGGCTGAAATCTGCGAAATTTCTTGAAATTGCTGGTTTTACGCTGTTGCTGTTACATTTCTGTATCCTGGCTGTACAGTTCCTTACATGCATTTGTTGCCACCACCATTTGCTGTTGGAGTTTCCTCCTTGCTCATGCAATGTTATGTATTCATTTATTCCGTGTTCTGTGGCCCACAACTGGTTTAGCTGCTGCACGGGCTTGGCCGTGAGTCGCACGTCAGAGAAGCAAGGTCAGGGCGGTCACTGATAGGGCAACTAAACAACTGCTGCGTCTGGAGCCCTGGCGTCAGTAGAGAGACGTACAATAATATCTGAATATCTTGTAGGATATTCTAAGGAAACGTCTGTGAATATACTTAAATGTAATCCATCTGTGTCTAATAGTATTTCAACCCGTGAATATCGTCATGCGTCAATGAACCAAAACGAATGAACCACATAATATAAACTTCCATCCATTTATTTTCTAATCCACTGGCAAAGGTAGGCAGGTGGCCGCAGGTACCCACTGTGTTTACACAGTCTAGGTAATTTAATCAGTCGCTAATTTTGTTATTATGACAGGAATCTCAGTTGTAGTTCATATTCTAGGGTCAGGATTTCCTTCGTAACATAGTTGAAAATTATGCTCGACACTTGAAGTTCATTCTTTAGAGGAAGTGACGGCTTGTGTTCAGGGTGCCAGGAGCTGTAATTTCTATCATTTACTATCGTCAGCCGAAAATATATGTTTTTCTGTAATGGGTTTCTACTCTTGTGCTGTTATTAATGCAGCAGCTCAATGGCTGTAGCCCTCCTCTACGTAGTTCTAGAAGGAACTGCAAATTGCTTCGATTTTTTTAATAATGATTCGTTAAAACTGTTCAAGGAAGTACCCGTAGCTAAAAAATATACAGATGCTATCAATTTTGTGATAGAAAATTTCAAATGACTATTGTTTTTAAAGCTGCTTGTCTTATAATTCTTTCTAGGCATATTATACCACATGAATGAATTGCCAATAACACTGGTTTCAGGAAGGTTTAAAATAATAGGTATTCTTTGATACAGTAACTGTTGTAAAATATAGAATTACAAATATTCTATATTTTATAAGATTACTACCTATTTATTTTTGTGTTGATTGGAACCACGTGAAGGATTATATTGCTTTGACAAAGTGGAGGTAGCCGTTCTCTCTCTCTTGATTTATTTATTTATTTTTTTATACTACCCTGTAGGCAACTTTTATCTCCAGGTAACTCGATCGCCATAATGATTCATTAGTAGCAAATATAAACCAAAGTATAATTCGCCCTAATTTTGAGAGCTTTGTATGAGAAAAATGTATTTATAATTTTAAATTTTCTGATGCCCAATTAGGTATGTTTTTTTTTATTAGGGAAAACTTCATTGTATGTTTTATGTATCTAGGTTGTTATTTGTGCTTCTTGTGTAGGAGATAGCATTCGGAAGTTGCGTTTAGTCCATATGGCATGACTGGACGAATTTGTTCAGCTATGCAATATTAAGTTAACACGAGGTTTGTATGGCATATGCTTGCACTGTAATTCAGCATCAATTGAGATTACAATAATAATATTTATTTCATGGACACTTACTATAACTTGAATTAAATCATGCCGGATGTATTTTATAAACATTTGTATGCTGCTAAATGCTGATCGAACATCCGGAGTTACAAAAAATAAAAAAATATATCGTATATATATAAGAGATAGTTGCTTTTATTGAAGACCAGAGTAGATAGAGCACAGTGACTTTATACTGCTCATTAAATTTTAAATAAATCTACACGTGGGTTTAAAAAAAACCTGCTTGATATAAACGCAACACTAACCTAATACATTATAATTTATGTTTCAAATATCATGCACACGCTGCTGGGGTTTGTTCTAAGGGAAATCTACTAGAGAGCAAACGCTGATTCGAGTTCCGAACTGTCAAGGATGTAATGTAAGTTTATGGACGATAATTAAAAATAATTCTCTTCAGATGTCAGTGAATTCTATTGCGGATCCTTATTACCTAGTTCATATCTACGAGACCCCCGGCCATGGAAATTCAAAGTACAAAATTTGCAAACTGCACGAATCTGAGGATTCAATACCGATTATGATGAATTTATATATTTATTACTGGGGGAAAGATGTGCAGCTGCAGTCTGGAATAAACCCTGTCTGCTGACATCATTCGGTGCTGGAGTTTCCCCGTTGCCTATCCTGATGTCATGCATTCAAGTTTCCGCCTTCTCGGGCTCAGAACTCGTTTTATCACTGCACGGGCTTGGCGCCATATCGTGTTTCAGTAAGGTAAGGTCACTGCCGAGGTGTTATGGGGGAGTATATAATTCCGGCATCTTGGATCTCTGCTTCAGTAGAGAGACACACAAGGCCCTATAAAAACCTAAGGATATTTCTTCTTGTGTGGAAGAGATTGTGGCCTGCCTGTGAAATCTTCAGTAGACGGCTCTGAGTATCTTGAAATTAGATCCATCTATCAGTGATAGTTTCACCAGAAGAAAATTTTTTGCTAATCCTGAGAATATTTTAAAAGATATTTTTTCCCCAACCGGCATACTTTTGTCAGCAAAGATTTCGAGCACGGATTCCATTGATTACAGACACTGGCTGTTTGAACTATACTGAAGCATTTTTATCAGCAATTCTTCGGGGAGGATCAGTGAGAAGTGAAAAACCTTGCAAGACCATAGAAGTTCACTGATAAACTGTTAAAAATGGAAAATTTGGCGCTGCCAGCAAAGTATTAATAAAGTTCGTTTACTGTAGTCCTTGGTGTGACCAAATTAAAGAGCTGAAAATAATAATTCCTAAAGTACATGAAGCTCAAGTCAGGTATTCTTCTGTTACACTGCTGCGGTTTATTGTTTTTATATTAAAAAATTGAGTATTTTAACGAACGAAAGGAATTAAAAATGATTTACAAGACACCCGCCGCACTTGTATTATTATTTGTGGTAAGCTTCCAGAGCTCTGCGATGGCTAAGACTTTCAGCATCTACTATGCCTCTCCTCCTCCAATGGGACAGTCTCGAGCTCATGTCACTCATGTTGGCTCCTATTCTGATCAAGAAACTGGTTTTTACTCAGTAGATGGAACTTCCGACATCGATGAACGAGACTTACGTGTTATGGAAAAGATCATTCGTGATGTGATGAAAGACCCAAGTTTCAGTTTACCACGTGATCGTATGATTGCATATGTGCGATATGTGCAACCGTTGATTGGCCGTGTCATATGCACGAATGGACGGGTACCAGATAGTAATAGAGACTGCATATTTCCAGTTTACTGAGCTTTGAAAAATCTAAAAAATTACTCTTGTAAACATGCGGTTGAACGACAAAAAGAAAAAAAAAACAAAGCCAACATTCGTCCTGTTTCATTTTTTTCTGTTCCGTAACGGGGTCGTAATTGGTCACAGGCGACCTTGTAAGCCCCATCTCTGCTATTCGTATGGTCTACATAGATTACTGGACTCATAATCAGCTTCTGTTGCCCTTATTAAAACACGTTATGCGTTTTTCCTGTTAGGTTATTCACAAGGCAGTGTCAGAATTTTGTTCATGAGATGCGTTCATATATGCAGCTCTTCATATTCCAGAGTCAGAGGCGGATCTTGCAGAAAGACTGTAGAATTTCACCGGCCTCCATTTCTACTCAGTTGTCTTCAGCTACGCTCTATAAAATAGCAAAATTTTCTCTGAGTGCTCCTTTCTACTTGTGTAGTATAAATCCGTGTGCTTGATGGCCGTTGCCTTCCCTTACTTTCGAGAAATATACAGAATTTAACCATGCCTTTTTATGGAATTCTGAAGCGACTCCATTTACTTTTGATCAGTTGGCACCCCTGATTTCTATAGTTATATAGCATGCTAGTGGGGAATTAATTATTAAAAATGTTTGGATACTTGCAAATGTGTGTTACTTTTATGCTAACGTGTTGACAATTCTAAAATTTCATGTTGCTGGTATACTTCGATCCATTTTTGTGCTCGTAGCATCTTATCTTACAAATTAACTATCCACTCTAAAACGCGAAAGCTACAAAATACCTATAGCTACGAGGCTATAGATGGCTAGGCCTACCTATGGCGTTCACTCGACTGTGAAAGACTGCTGTCAAAATGTAGACGATTGGCCTTGCTTATTATTTTCATGCAATAAATCAACATCTGGCTGTACGCAACGTAACTATTTACAGTAGTAATATGGGAAGCAAGTGAAGGCTGTCGAAAAAAAAGGATATAAATTTGATAAGTCTTTCAAAAATTTCAAATATATAAATGCAGTTCTCTTTGAATTAACATTACCTATTCAAAAACTTACAGAAAGCCAGCGAATGTTTTTGGCCTTTAGACGCCAGTTCCTTAACATTATTATAATTTTTAAATTACAACCATGTTGTATAAGGGTATAGAAATGCTAATAATGTTCTAGACTGTAAGGATTATATCATAATATTAACATTGCATCCTTGGTTACTTCTTGCTTGTAATGCCTTGCGTTTAGTAGCTACTGTTTTGAGTTCCTTTATTCCTACTGAGTTTCTGTAGATGAATTGTTAGCAATAAAAAACTTCTCCTATGTTTTTGTTTCAATTTCTCATTGACCTCTGTAGCTTTTCTTCGAATAAATTTGAATAGTTGGTTATCGGTTAGGTCAACAGATTGCTTTACAGTCACAAGCTCTGGTTTGGCAAACCTAGGAAACTCCTTCTTTGTACATAAAAAAAAAATATAAGCACCAATAACAGCTATACATGACTCCCTGGTGTGAATCCCATGAGCCTCTGATTTATTTATCTTATCCGAAAAAAAGCAGTAAGACTGTGAGCTACTTTCGTGGTTGTTCTGAAGTGAGAGTGGGACTAAGCGTTTGACATATTGGATAGTAATTATTTCATGAAGACTGTAAACTTCCATATAAGGGGTTGAGCGTTCCATGTATAGTGCTTGCTGTGACAGAGCGAGGCAGTACTTCGCTTAATGCAAGCTTGCCTGTTATACCTATATTCTGGCAGCGCTGGCCTTTAAGTTGAGGCATACTTTACGTGATCCCTAATGTATCGGAATTCCGAGGGTCCCTAATTTATCGAAATATAATTATATATTCGAATAATTTGGGAGCAGCCCCTTTTCTATGAATGATTGGTTAAAAATATTGTCATAGCAATATTTTTACTTATTTTCCCTTACTGTCGAAGTTTATAAATAATTTCTTCGTCTTCAGTCTGGTAGAAAAGTTGCCAGTGCTGTAGTCTTCGTAGTGATGCTCGTGCGTAGACTCTCCCATGGTGCGAGCTGATTTATTGTTGCTGCGACGCGTTTCGACCAAAACCAGTGGTCATCTGCAGGCAGGAGGGTGTGTCTTGCAATGTGCGCTGAGTGCTGTCAGTTAAAATCTGAAATTATACGGTACGATGACCTATATTTGCAAACTTCGGAAGCGCGTATGCATATCAAAGCTCGTTGCTGATTGGTCGGTGGGCCGCGGCGAGCAGCCAGTGTAATGGCTGGTATGTAGCAGATTCAGGCGTTCGGCTGTTTTCCGTGCAGTTTAGTAACCTGCTCGTTCCCGCTGTTTGTCCATTGATGATTGTCTGTAATTTTCTGACGAGAAGAGATTCCATGATTTGCAGGCGCTGGTCGTCAGTGGCTCGATTCAGTATTTTAGATCCTGTTACAAACATTTCTCTGGTATTGTTTTGGTCGTAGTACTGCTGGGTTTGTGCTCGAATTCCTCCGGATTGCAAATGCATTGGGCGTCTCCTCGATTGCGTTGTTGAAGTCATGTCAATATATATATATATATATATAAATTTATATATGCATAATCATAAAAGAATGGCAAGTCATTAAAATACCTGTGGGTGTCATACTATACAAGAGCTACGTTTTGAACATAAAGTATTCATAGTCATGCGGAGACTGTGTCCCAAAGGCCTGCCTTACATTTTAAAATGTTTCGCGGCTGCCAATCAACAATCTATACAATAATTAGAGACAAAAGTGCTGGTGTCGCAATTTTCCCATATTAGTTTCTGAGCTGCGGAATCATCGTCGTTTCAATGATACCTGTATAGATGGTGCCTGCTGCCCCGCTATGCTAATATTTATATGTGTATCAGCACTAATTGTATCATATACCGAGAGAGTGTAAACAAATTGGAACTAAACGCTAATAGATTCTCATAAAAAATGAAATTGTAACAGTGTGGCGACTTGATTGCTAACGTACTAATTTAAATGTTGCCATCGAAGGCCAGTGATCTTCAGAATAAGCACTAAACGAAATAAATTGATCAATAATGAAAAGGAGAAACTATGCAAAGACAGCAAAATAAACATACAATATAATGAAAATTAAAACTATGACTTTCGACTGCTGCCATGGATGTTGAATGAAACGCAGTATGCAACTGGATATTGTCTTAGAATAAACCGAGATAGCCGAAACTGCAACAGTAATCAGTGAAACGGAGATTAGTAACATCATAAAGAGAAATTAAATATGGGCATAAGCTATAAAGTAGATTGACCGGAAAAGAAAACTCTGAGTTCACATTTATCAAGGCATGGAGATTGGTATCGAAATATTAAGAAATTTTTTGATCGAAAAATCGGAATATCGCTCAAAATTTAAACATCGCTCAAGAAACAAAACACTGGCACTGTAACGTAAATTTCAATCCTTTGAAACGTTCTTCATTATGGCGTAGGGAAAAATAGAACTGCACCTCCTGCGCCTATTATACATAATTTAAGACATTTGCATCATAAGAGTTTATAGGAAGCTCTGATAAAAACACAAATCACGCTTCTCTCGATTTTTCCAAGCAGAACACAAGTAAGAAGAGATCACGCACGCACTGATTTTCACAGTAGATAGATACATATATAGATAATAAAGAACGATAAACTTACAGTTGAACGCTCTTGATCGTCTTACAGACTTTAATTTTACCCGTGTGATATGCAAATGGTAATTATGACTACAATGATAAAATGATAAGTCTAGAGAGAGAGTTGCGAGCAGCATCCGTCAATGAACCAAGAAGCTCATTAGTGAATCATTGATTATATGCGCACTGCAATTGATGGCTAAAATTCGCACATAGTACGCTTAAATTTCGCTGCCAAGCAGCTCATAACAGAAATTAGCAGAAATTTGCTTAAGAAGAGAGAGTAGCGGGTCTGGAGTCCTCAACTGGCCCTGCAGAATAAGTTGATCCGTAAGTTCATGACGAACTCATTATGATCATCAAATCGTTGATCGGTGCATCAGTTCACTGGAAGAAGAACGTGGAGGGTTGATTTGCCTGGTGCAGTAATGTCCGTAGGTATAATTAAAGCGTTACTGTACTTTACGTATTTGCCCTCCAACATTAGTTCAGGGTACTGTAAAGAATATTGGCACATTTCTAGGTGAAAAATCTCAGATTCATTGCACCATAAAACAGTGAAACGTCATCTGACGCTACTGATGAGACTCACAGGCGGTGAAACAGGACCCTGGAATTGCTCAAATATAACGATTGAAACAACACCGTGCCGAAATTAATGTTGTCAGTTCCGAAAATACAAGACAATGGGGAGCGACGGGGCCAATCTTTATGTGGAGACTAAAGAAGACAGCGGTGCTCAGACAATATATCATGCCAAGACTGACTCGCATTTTTCTATAGCAGTTGAAAATTATGAACGTCCAGGTCTTCACAGAATTTATGTTATCCAATAGTGTTTCATATTCTGAATGTTCTTCTCACAAACGGGCTTCAACTACTGGCTAACAGTAAAAAATAAAAAAAAACCCTCTTCCTAGAACTTTCAAATAGCTAATAAGAAAATTAGCTCTACAACTCTCCTCCAAAACAGATGAAAAGTATCACCGAACAGTTTGCGTGTTTTTACACTTCATTTGTGTGACTGGACAGCAAAAACCAGCATTTTAATCTTTGTTCGTACCAGCGATACCTTTTTTTATTACCGTAAGATATTCTCTTGATTTTCAGCATATGTTACGGTTTTTTCAACTGTATCGCTAGTAGCTGTGCGAACATATTTAAGATTCACATTTTCTTTTAGATGCTATACTACGGGTAGGTGTGAGCTGCTGCACCGCCTTCATTCATGTGACACTTTACCTGTTGAATACGCACCGGGCGTACGTGTGTAGTATAGGACTGCCGAGAGTAAGCGAACCTGCATTCGGCCGGATCTATTGCCAGCCTGTTGCTATTGTGAAGTGAATAATTAATCTATCGTAGGTGAATTATCTAAAATATGGACAAGCTAAATATATTGTAAGGTCGAGCTATAATAATAATTTTTCAGGAAAATCAGTAGGAAAAGTGAGGACAATTTTGGCATTAATTTTATTAGACGAGTGCACTCCTAAATCCAAATTCGGAGACCACTGCAGCTTATGTACCTATTATAGCTGAAAACGTCGAGACTTGATTTGTCAAGACGCTTCGTTGCAAACTATTTCTACAGTTTTGGTGGCACTACAATCTACTCTAATCTGTATTACATTACACACCAAAGAATTATTTTTTCCACTTAAATAGCTCTAAATCCCGTGTATGTATACAATACACTGTATATGTATCTAAAACATATGTATAACAGTTACACACTATAGCATTTTTTCGTCTGAAATTCAGTGCAAGCTTTATATTGAACTGAAAAATTTCTTCCATGCCCTCAGGGCGAGCACTGGCTACCATTATCTAGTACACAGAGTGCATTAGTTTCTAGAGTTTTCGGCTAGAACAAAGCTTGATATGCTTTATTGGTAATTTTCAGAGACAAGGAAGGAGTATGATAATGCATTACCCTGCCGGATTTTGTTCAAGTTACATATGAGTTGCAGCCCATCTCATTATTATGATTAAAATACAGCAGACTTGCAACGTGAGAATTTGGGAAAAGCCATAGGGTTATCAACCACTACGCAACCAGCCCAGCAAGAGAATAAACAAAGAGAGACTTAGAGATCACAGAACCACCCTGTTGACAAACTGCTTAAAGCTGCCAATGTCCGCACCAACGAAGGTAAAGCCATCCATCTTCACATGGATCAACATAGGTAAAGACGCCTCGCTGTGCATTCATTTCTAATATTTTTGTCAGTATTTGGGGCGTATTTTGGTACAAGAAACTCTTCAGCTTGACGGTATTGGCTTTTCTCGGGGCAAAATAATAAAAACTATCATGTTAGAAGAATGATTCACCAACGTAACTGTGAATATTTTTACGAACTCATACTAGTTGTACTGAACGCTGCAAAGTGGTGGCTTGTGAAAATTTCAAATGTTTTCCCTCAATGACTGTGTTTTACTCAGCCTGAATACCAAAGTCTAATAGTGAAATATATTTTGTTGAGCAAAATACACATTCAGCTAGCTGGAGAAGTAAAATGTGAAATCATGAATAGAAGACCAGTAAGTTCGCTACAAAAGTTCGGAAATACTGTTAAACCACTTTGGCTGTCATAGTCAATAAACTGCAAAGTGGAGACCAATTTAGAACCGGGCCTCATTTTCAAATTATGTTTGAAAAAATTGCGAAGAAAATAATCCACAATGCCATGGTGGTATGTAATTTGCATTGGATGTTTCGTGGGCTCTTTCATTAATTTGATAGACCATGAATAAATTTTTACTCTCATCGAAAACTCAGCGAATCATGAAAATGGCCAATTCGTCTCTTGTGTGAATTCACTTCACTGAGAGGCTTGGATAAATGAGGTGCAGCTTTGATCCTGGTGTGAAGCTCAACTCTCTACGTGTGTTCTGTCAGAACATCATCGGAGTGAAAACTGTTCTAAATAATTGTGATTAATTCAATCTCTGCCCCATATAGATGAGAAACAGGCAACACCATTATTATTGAACCTCCCGATTTTGATCTTTAATCCTTTTCAGAAAAATTCAACATTCTCATTAGTTGAAAATGTTTTTTTATTTAAATTTGACCTTGACAGCCTCCAGAGTTTCAGAAAAATACGCTCGTGGTACCTCGTGAGTTGTAAATAAGTTTTTATCGAGATCAAAAAATTTTCGGTTGTAAGAAAATTTTCTTGAAAAAGTTGAGTCAGAGATTCCACTGGTGATTATAGTGTAGGTCCTCGACTGGGTTATAATACCGTGCCCTACATAAAGTAACAGTCAGAAAAGCTGTTTTGTATCAAGCTCTTTTGTGTCTGTGTACCTTATATTATATTTATTATGGAATGGGCTGCGCGATGCAGCTTTGCACCGTCGGAACTAAAAGAAAAGGCAAAACTAAAATCTGTAACAATAAAGAAACATACACACACGCTTATATATGAAAACTACACTATTTATCATTATAACTACGTATGTGTGCTTCAACAGTGATGGATGCCGCAAACATGCAGTTATCAGCATTTTGACTGCAAGGTAAATAGTGGTTCCCGTCACAGAACTGCGATCTCGATAATCCACCATCAGCATGATAATAAAACGCAGTTTGCTGCTTGCTTGCTCCTTTGCTTGGCTGGTTGGTTTGTACGAGGGTAGGTTGGTTGGTTGCTTGGTAGTTCGTCTGTCATAACGTTAAGGATTTAGAGAAGAGAATATTTGTCTCCATAATTAGGAGTGACCGGAAATTCAAATCCTAAGTTACTCATACAATTTAATTAATTCCTGCAATAGCCTATGGTCGAGCTACTGGACTTTTTGAACTTCGTACCGCCTAAAACACTAGTTAAATTAAATTTGATATCTTTTGGCAGCCTTATATAGTATAGGCTCAATCCTGGAGGGAGTTATCCTTCCTGTCGTGCATTATCCATTTCGAACATGTCTTCCATAGATGTATGTCTTCCTAGCAGTTGACACATCACGTTGAGCAACAATTAAAATATTTCAATTCTTATATTGGTGTCAAATTTACGTCCAAATAGTTCAACTACTTGCTGGTATCCAAGATACAGTGAGAACTTTTCCTATGAATTTTTTCTAGTGAACAATTTCGTAAGGTACTATTTATCTCCAGAGCATTTCATAACCGTCATTCGCGTTCTTGCCTCTGCGCTTTTATAACGCAACAAAATTTGTTAACTGGGCAACGGGTTCAGATGTCCAACAGTCTCTTTAAATTTTGTATTGAATTCTTTCTTGACTGATCTTAGTGACATACAAACAACGAAACTAACATACAAAGAGCCAAGCACGACAAAAAATATAGCCTAATTGGTGGAGGTAATTGGTGAAGAAATATGCAGTCTAGTTTACTTTCTTGCACAACTATCGCATCAAATAAGAAAAAAAAAATACGTTGATTGCTCTTTAGAATGGCGACCAAAAATGAAGATGTTAAGGTTTTGAATAGCTACATTTTCTATAGACGATGAGAAACGCAGCTTAGAAAAGTTGTGTACATATTGACGAATGCTAAAATTACACGGATAAGCTGTAAATACGGGATTGCAATGGTGTGCAACCTCAAGCAGAAGTTGGGGCTGCTTAAGAAATATTTTTAAAAATAATGCAAATACAACATGGCAATTCTAATATAATCTCAATTTTTGCTTGTAATCAGGGAATTTTCACGTACAACAGAATTTCAAAACACAGCTCTTCAAAGCGTAAGGCTTCGGTGTTTAATAAACCTGTCAGAATTCTTGGCTGCCATAGATTAAAAAATCACAAAATTGCTTCTTGGGACAAGTGAATTCTGCTTGGGAAAATTTTTCGTTCCAGAGATTTTTCTGACGTTGATATGTACTGGATCACAGACCATCACATGTTGCTCTTCTTCTGTACATTAATGTGTGGATGGATTCTCTCTGAAGCAGTGATCCATCAGGCACCCTATGTGCAGGTGAGACTTTGGTTCAAGTATTTTTGTTTCTGTATTTCACTTTCTTCTGGAATGCTTTCTGCCTAGAGTATTTTTTTCTGTCATGTTGAACAATGAAAGAAATGTGTATGTTGGTTACGAAGATTTATATATTAACAACCTTTTATCAATTAACTCTTTCTAATGATTCGTGAAGTATATATCAGTACATTAGCATCAGCTCTTTTCTCACGAGTGTGAGAAAGCAACGAAATGGCTGAAATCAAGTGACTGAAAGCGGCTGGCGAGAAAGCTGAAACACGACTTAGCGACTTAGTCTCCAAAAAGTATCAAAATTAGCTGGATGTTTCCGTAAAATAGTTGGGAGAGCATGGAGCCTGACGCTCAGCGTACTCCCTTCCCGAGACCGTACCACAGATACCCTAAATTCTAGACGCGAACGAATGAATGGACGAATCCCTAAGCAGCATTCAAATTTACACTTTACCTCAAAGGCTATATAACAAAGCAGGTTTAATAGAAGGAGGTGGGAATGGCTATGGAGATCGGAAGCTAAAATTCTTCCCGGGGATGAAGCATGGCTAACTTGCAGATTGGCTACACGAATGGCTGAGTGCCTGTGATTGGCAAGAAGGGAGGGATGGAAGACTGTTATTGGTGGGAAAGAGGCAGCTATAAAAAAAAAAAAATCTTCAGCCAATGCAGCGAAATGTGGCTGTGTTACCTCCTAATAAATAAAGCTCCTTGCTTTTGTTAGTGAACATAGTAACAACAAATGAAATATATTTACAGCAGAGCGTAGGAATGCGTGCTTACAGGACGGGGTGCAAATGCAGAAGAATTTTGTAGAAAATGCGGTTCTAAAAATCGGATTCGGATCAACTCTGAATACAAATGCTTAATCTGGTCCATGACGGCAGGCAAGAGTTGAATTTTATTTAAATATTAGCAGTAATTAATTTTCAGGTACTACGATTCACCTTTAGCGGGGCAATGCTTGATGTTCTTGGAATACGATTACGTTTTCTGACTACAACTGTGATTGTGATATTACTGGCACTTGCAGTAGGTGAATCCAAATTGGTCTGGCAGGCAGCGAACGTCGAAGTATGGCGATTAATCGGTATGCGACGTAGGGACTATTGGTCGCAGTAGGAGTAGATGAGCCAGGAGTGACTTCTGCTCACATTTGTTCGAAATTTTAACTATTTTCCCCAGCCATATGAAGCTTCAAGGTGCTAATTGTCCCTTCCTTTTTCGTATTAGTATGCCCAGCCTGCTCTGCTCGAGGGAGTAGTTCCGAGGATCTTAGAGAGCGAGAGAGCAGGGGTGGTAGGACTTGGGGACTGGCTTGATCCATTTATGACAAATCGGGTGATGGTGTATGCAGTGCAGGGTGCTGGGTTGTGAGGCAGTTGTCGAGGTTGCCTAGGTCTAGACATTATCCCTTATCTAATGCTAAGCGAAAACTTCGTACTTTTATTATGCTTTGTACACAAGGTGATAAAAGGCTATCATTAATTATTTTAACATCCACAGGTGGCAGCCACAACATTACGAACATCCTGCATCCTTAGAACCATCTCGTTGGTATTTCATCACTCCGACCTAACGCATGAAGTATGCGCTAGAGAATGCCTCATCAACAACATCTGCAAGATGTTCTGTATCGATAATGGTACGCTATCACAGTTGTTTATCAAAGTTTATCACCTTAATTTTTATTTCGATATGTCATTGTCTCAGCCCGAAATATGATTGATTCAATCACGTTATATGAGTGACCAAGCGAGTAACCTTTTCACATATTACAGCTATGCCATCGTTTGCACTATACACGTCATTAGCATAATTGAGGTTTTAATTTGATCAATACATAAAAACATGTTGATGTTCTTAGCCCATCACTGGGTTTGTAAGTTGTCTCGCTCGCAATACAATGATCACATGCTGCGAAGCGCGTGCATTTTTATTGTTAAACTTAAAGATTTGTTTAGCTTATTAACAGCGTCTTTTTTTTTCACCTAGTTGTTATGCGTCACCTGCATCTTGCTTGAATTAGCACAACTCGAAAGGAACATAAATGAACGGTAAGTCTGACACTTTGCTGACGTTTTAAAAAACGCAGGAATGGCTGTGAAGCAAGTTGATGGAAACTGACTGAGTCTGAGAGCGATTGGCTGCACTAGCAGTCGAGTGTGAGCCATCAAATAAGGAGATTTGTCACAGCACGCTCACTGTTGGATATTGAAGTGAGGTCAATTCCATGGAGGTTTTATAGAAAGATGTAGCATTGGTTCCTGAGACCGGAAGCTCACCGTTTGATAAGTTTATTACACACAGATATTACACACAGATATTCATTACAATACTGAAGACTTTCGAATTACAATACACATACAGTAATGCATCTGCATAACCCATAGAAAAGTTGCGAAACATTTTGGGCAACAAGTAGTAATTATGGTAGTACAATTGCATGACGTAATCCATATACCGCTTTTTGAAAGCGATATTAGATAGTGGATCTGATATGTACGATGGTATTCTATTAACAAGAAATGCCGTTTGGAAAATAGCTGACTGTTTTCTACATCAACACGCACGTTTGGAAGATTGAGAACGGAGCGTCTCATCTCATAGTTTTCATGGGAATGAGTTAGCCGTAATATTGTTGAAAGATAAGAGGATGGTTATGTATGAGCAAACGGAACAATGCAAGCAGCGAATAGTTATACACATCCTGAAATTGAAACATTTGTAATTTACGGTACATATCATTACGATGCATCAACGGTATGTTATTTCTGTCTCGTTTAACACGACGTATTCGCCTTAGTATTTTACTTTGTCCAACTTCTAAATTACGTATGAAACCGTTAGGGGCTGCGGCAGAGATGATGATATTTGCATTACCAAAGAATAAGCTAGTGTATAATAAATATGTTTCAACATTACAACAATTAAGTCTGGCCGACCTACCGGTTGGCTACACGATTGTTCGGAAACCTGTGATTGGTGAAAAGGGTGCAGCCATCTTGGATAAAAAACATTCCAGGCCAGTACGACGAAGTAAGGCTTTATTCCTTCATTCTATTAAACCTCATAGACAGGGCTGCCACATTGAAAAATCTTTCCCATATCTAAAGAATTCCTGTATTACTCAAGGAACTGGCAGACAACACTTGAGGAAATTAACCATGCTTTACAATTGTAACCGCACCAATAATATAATTATCTGTTGCTTCTTACAATGAGGTAAGCAGATAGTTTCTGTTTATATTCTTTTAGGACTATTTGGGGAATTTTCTCACGATCTGCGAAATTTCTGGAGTCCTTCTGGAAAATTAAAAAAAAAAATCTAACAGGCAGCCCGGTGATTCCTTAGTCAGTTGGAAGCCAACGGGGAAATATAAGTTGTATGCCGCTCTTTCTGTATCCAAGCTGCACTGAACTTCATTAATTCAGGTATTTCATGATCTTTCAATCATGTTGCACAACACTCGTAGAATAGTGCACGATTTTTTTCGAAAATAAATACTTCAAATCTACGTCTAAAATTTTTAAAGCCGTGAATCGATATTGGAGCGGTGTATCAGCATCAAACGAGTTGCCGGCACCCTTCTTCTGCTGCTTGAAGTTGCAGAAGTTCAAGTACACTTTGAATTGATTTTTGACTGGTTTTGCTTGATTTAATTATAGGAAGTACTGAAATTACATAAAACATCACTTGGCTCTACTTTTCTCTTGACCCGTGGGCGTGTGGTTCTGATAATAATAGCAACGAAAAAACGAGGTCAGTTAATCGTCTACTAGATATGTACACGGGGCACGTCACCGGGAAAGTGGTAAACCTCGCCGGTGTGAGTTAGTGAAGACATTGTTGAAGTTTCCCTAGACTCAACCATGGTGTTTCGGGAGACGAAAAGTTAGGAACATATGAAATGTTGGTATCAACGTGGTACATAATTATGAACGAAAATGTTCCAACACGAGATCAACGAGCATCGAAACTGCAACTCGGGGAAAAAATGAAAAACAAAGCAATGCATCATCAGTAGAAGTATGAATAAAGAAAGAAGCAATGTGGACACAAAATAGAGGAATCCCAAGGGCGTAGTGAATGGTAAAGTAAGCTTTGGATTTCTTGGGGCGCTACTCTCCATATTTTAGCATGGACAAACCTAATTAAC
>LQNS02277100.1:1989302-2000821 GCA_001587735.2 Parhyale hawaiensis
GCAGTATTTCCAAAGGAAATGCCCTTGGCATGTTTCATTTATAGTGCCGCTAGCCCCCTAGAAATTTGGTATGCAATAGGCTTTGGTATACTGATGATTTTGCAGCAAAAAAAAAAAGGCAAATTTGGACCCCCTGTGGACCCATTTCTCCCCCGCATTTTTTTTTTTGGGGGGGGGGGGTTCTAGTGCCGCTAGCCCGCTAAAAATTTAGGACGTAATGCCCCCATACCTGAAGACACTTTTTGAGCAAAAAACAGAAAATTGATAATTATGACCATTTTCGCCTAAATGACCCCCTTAAGAGATGCTGCTCGCCATACAATGTCTTTTCTAGTATGATATAAAAGCAACAAGGAAGGAGGCTAAGTCTACATTCGCATAGAGGAGTGCTGTATTAGTTTGTAGAAATAACAGTCATGTTGCAACTACATAAATTTATACTTTCCTTTGCACGTATGGTACTTTATGACCTAAAATTTTTCATTATAGCCAAACTAAATTGTACTGTAATCTATGTGTATGTGTCTATATTCTTGTTCTTGTTGGTTGTTTTGTTGTTGCTTGTTGCCCAACAGCGATCCTAAGGTTGAACTAAAATGAATTTAAATTGCACTGCAATTTCTTTCGCTGAAATTCAGAATAAATTGAGGTTACAATAATGGTAGCATTTCATGGTATATTTCCTGTACCGTCGTGATGCGCAACATTTGCAAGTTACATTAGTGGAGTTGCAATGTCGATCGATTGTATGTTATTATTGTAGTTATTAACCAGGCCAAGGAGGATATTTTCTGGTTAGGGCTTGTTTGCCTGTTTGCTATGCATACGCCAAAAAGTTATTGACGAATCTCCATGAATTTTACAGGAACTGTTGAGAATGTTATAAGGGCTAGATAAAATAATCAAATTTTTGTGATAACATGGAAGAAATCCTGGATTGTGGACCGATATGAAACTCTCGTTAGAAGGTTTCTGCTTCTCAGAGGTTTGTGCTCGACAAGCGCAGTTCTGATTACTTTTTGAAGAGTATAATTCAGTATAGTGATGATTTTTATTATAATTGTCGATGAGCAGGTTGAGATATTGTGCGTGAGCGGTAGAGACGAAAGTTGAGGTTGAGTTGCGGAGAAAGTTGCATCTAGCGAGATAGCTCTATTATTATAAAATTGGCCTTAAGGGATTCCTGATTTCAATCTTTGTCATTGCATTCTTCATGTTTGATCGAATAACAGTCGTAAATTTTAAATTAATAGCACTAAGACTAGAACCTGCTGCTAAGACTGAGTTGATAGCCGTTACATGAGCACATAGTATGCTGTTAACGCTTGAAAACTTAGACAACGAGGCAAATCCAATGCCTATGAGTAAATTAGTGGACATGTTAAGTCAAATTAACATAGTTTATTCTAGATTAGATAGGCGGCAGTAGACGAACCCATAGGTCCCATTCTCAAAGAGACACCGAAACTTACGCCCCGGCCCTGTATGAGCTATTGCCATTATGTTAGTAAGCTATAAAAGAGTTGGACTGATTGGCAGCGTCTTCCATATGTAAGTTTTGTTTTCTAGTACGAATGCCCGCTGTTGCTTTCCGACGCCTTTAGAGCGCCTGGTATGCAGAGCCGTCCCCCCCTCCCCCATGACAACAAATTGCAGTGGTCAAAGAGGATAACTTTTGACCGCTCCTTGACGAGCCTCTCAGTGTGTCGTTGCATCGCATTTGTGTTTCTTAGCTCTTACTGTAAAACACGTGAAGCCCTGCAGAAATCAGTAAGCATTCTCGTTTACAGGCTGGAAATATCTGCGTTAGTATGTTCCTGCAGAATGAAACTGAACTTATCGTGCTGGACTAACATGCCGAAACAGGAATTTCTCAATAGTACACGAGAATACGAGCTGGTTTGGGGTGAGTGGGTTATTATTACGTAATTAGTTTGACTACCGTATTCGCGAAGACGACCCGTACTGTGATGTTGGTAGGCAAGAAGTTTTGAGCTTTTAATTTGGAACCCATCATTATAACTAGAGCACTCTTAGAGCGCATACATCCGCCAAGCGAGGCAACGCTAACGAAAAATGATTCGATCCTTATCTGCACCAAAATCCAGTCATTTGTGCCTTTTTGCAGTAGTAACAGTTTCTTTATTTTTTTAAGATCCGTTCTTTAACTTTTTGAGTTATATTCTGACAAACATAATAATTATGTAAGTCAAACCCACAAACGGACAAACCGATCATTACCAAACTTAGGTCATTTGCCTTTCAACATTTCTCACACATTTCATGAAGATCCGTTCATAACTTTTTGAGCTATGTTGTTGACAAACATTAATCAAACACACAAACTAATGAATCGATCATCACCAAAATTTATTCGTTTATGTCTTTTATTATTTTTAAAAAATTTGTAAATTTTATAAAGATACGTATATAACTTCTTGAGTTAAATTCCTGACAAACATCAAAACAAACATAGAAAAAAATTGCAAAATTTGGTCATTCAATCCTCGTGGTATTCCTGATGGCTCATATAAATTTCATAAATACCTGTCCATGACGTTTGGAAATATGGCACTCTAGGAAAAATGAGAAAGATAAACCGACAAACAAACGAAGGGTTGAACGGATCTTTGCCATAAGTAATCATCTGTTTCTCCTAACATGCCTAACAATGCTTCTAAATTTCGTAAAGATTTGTTCATAACTTTCTGAATTATTTTGGTGACAGGCAAAGAGACAGGTAGACAGACAAACTTGACAGAAAAAGAGACCTTTTCGAGCGACGTAATTATCATAACAATTTGAAAAGAGTAAATAATTACTGCCGAGAAAAAATGTTGCTCAACTATACAAAATACTGCAGGGTAGAGATAGAGTAGAGGATATCTGTAAGTAAGAAGATAACTGCCAGTAAGACAGGAGGTAGACGATTCTTGCGTAAAGAAAGATCAAGGGACCTAGCCGGCGTAGATGGTACAGGTAACGTAAACTCGACCTACTTGCGTGAAATTTTTTTCTGTTATGGTGACAGTAGAACTTATGAAATTATCTTTAATGCCGAGACGGAATTTTTACAAAGGTGCATACCACTGGAACCTTCTCATGCTCTGCTAATAACATTCAAGATTGTGCCGGAATATCACCACGTCAAAGTGAACGCTGGAGTCCCCATGGAAGCTCACAGTACCTATTTCGTTTCCCCAATCCTCTATATCCTACTAACATAATGGCAATAGCTCAAAGAGGCCGGGGTGTTAATCCCGATATCTCTTTGGGAATGGGCCTCTTGGTTCGTCTACTGCCGCTTATCAAATCTAATCTAATCTACATCCAATGATGTCAGACGTGCTACTCCCGAACTAGCGAAAGGATGCCTTGTAGTGGAGCGATTGATGCAGCATCAGCATTTCACTGCTTGCTCAGCTGTCGGAAAATGGGAGGGTTGGTGTTCCTAGTGCGGTAACTCATTAGAATTTACCATAGGCGTTACCATATATGTCTGCTGTATGCTGGCAAATTCGGAGAGACTCGAGGCCTTAGTTTTCAACGCGTTCTTTCGTCCACTCGTCCGATTGTGTTACTATACCAACCAACAGCAGAACAGTCCACTGTCTTCTGATTTTTATTTCGCTATAAATGTACCTTCTGTCACTTGCAGAGGATACTGTTTGACGGTTAGCATTTGAATAACTTTTTGTAGCATACGCAATCGTGTTGAAAACGACGGAACAAAATATTCGGTCGATTTGATGTACGAACGCTTTGAAAAGAATAAAGTACATGCAGTGTGGCCACCGCTACGCAGCGCAGCAGCACGAACTGGTTTGAATACGAAAGCAAGCTGCACACTTTGGAAGGCTCATCTATTGCTGCTGTTTGCTTCCTTCTATTTATCATCATTTTGATTGTGCATGCCGTCCTCGAATTTGCCGGAGCATGGTTGTATTTGGCATTACGTTCAGTTTCTCACAAGCTAACAACGCCTAAGGTCTGCGAGAGTCGTAGATATTTTCAATATTTTGGAAACCAGCTCATTCGAAAAAAACATTTATGCTAAAAAATTTTCGTTAACCTACTTGTATAACGTATGGATAATTTTAAGCGAAAGGACATTGGGTTTTTAAGTAAAGCCTTATAATATATGGTAACCGAAGAGAGCCACACTGCTCTCTGAAAGCTAACAAATTTCCAAAGGGCGTTATTGGACAGTCGGTGGTAAACACACTGTCCTGCAAAAGTAGATGGGCCCATGGAGAGGCTCGGTGGTAAACACACTGTCCTGCAACAGTAGATGGGCCCATGGAGAGGCTCGGTGGTAAACACACTGTCTTGCAAGAGTAGATGGGCCCATGGAGAGGCTCGGTGGTAAACACACTGTCTTGCAAGAGTAGATGGGCCCATGGAGAGGCTCGGTGGTAAACACACTGTCCTGCAAGAGTAGATGGGCCCATGCGGAAAAATGTGGCCTGCCACTTCTGAACCACATCAGGTATATTTCTCTTTTTTATATATTTTGGGCTAAGAGGGTGACAACTTTGATTTGCTGGACCCCATGAGGCTACTACGTGAGGACAATGCGATACTCATTTCTTAAGGCCCTAATCTGCGGGAGGAAACTACAAAAATATTATCTACGTGGCAGCCACAATGGCTGAATGTTATATATATTAAGTGCCATAATGGGTACATGGAGGCCATATTGGTCCATTGTGGTAATGACTGCTGCCAACCTTGGAACCACATTCCAGCCTAAACACCACCCAGGATCTACTTGGAATTTTTGCTCGGGCGTCGTCATTAGGCTTTGCCTTCGGCACAAGAATCATCAACTGAGCGTCACACGATTAAATATTGTCTCCGCAAATTAAATACCGTAGTTTTCTCTATGGAATATACATTGACATAATGCGTGTAACTTCTAAATATAAACTAAAGCAAATTTTTAATGCAAACTATGAAAACAAAGATAAAAAGTAATGAATGAGTTCATATTGTAGCAGGTGTTGACAGCAATGGTTGAACCTATAGCAGAGAAGATGATGTAGAAATTATAGCAAATGTATTTTAAACATTGCTTGCAATTTTTTTAAAGATCTACACGATTTATAATTGATGCAAGTTAACAATTTCGAAATATATTATTATAATGCACTATAATATATTTATTATTATGTAGGTGGGACGCTCTTTATGCTGCGTAGCCCCTACTTTTACCTAGAATAGTAATACCGTAACTTCAATTTTCCGCACACATCTAAAGAGATGACACTAGGCCCTTAGATCCCCCTGAGTTAGGCTGATATAAATAAATAAAGTAGATTATGCATTCATTGACTGGAGTATATGTTAATTTCGTGAGATAGTCGATCATAGTGTTAGTTACGTCATGCCATGTTATTATGAGGGAAGAATGGAAAGCATAGGGCAGTACGATAATATCACTGTGAATCATTTAAAACCTCCTATTCAATCTGTGGTATGAATATTCAAGTTGAATGGGTTGTTGTTGCCCCAAGTCATTGTAGCCTTCCCACTCCCACGCCACGTTGGTACGTAGAAAAGCCTGAAACGCCGTTGTCGTAAAGCCACTGAGGGATTTCCTCTACCACGTTAATTTGGTACGCAGAGGAGCCTCAATCGCTGTTCCCATAACATGTTTCCGTACACCAGTTACTGCCTACGTACATGCAAATATGTAGGCACTATAGACCCCAGCTGTCAAAATTAACGGAAATAATTTTGTTATTAGGCTGTTTATTTTTCCGGTTCCCAGGATACTGTAAAATAAGCCTCGTATGCCTGTAGGCGTGATCTTCCATTGATGAAACGCAAGTTGTACAGCCATGAAGCCATGAGTTTTGCGAGAACAAATATCTCCCCTGCAAGATAAAATGCGAATATAGGTTTGGAATAGGTCAAACATTGAGCTGCACTAAGAAAGTATAGGCCAATCAAAAGAATTCACCGGATATGCTCAGGGCTTACCGTAACCTGGATACCAACCGATACGTAAACCTTGAGAAGCGATGTTTGGCTGCGATGCAAGTTGAATTTAAACTAGCGACATTTCAGCGAGAAGTTCCAACTGCAACTATGAGACTCAGCTAAAGAAAGCATAAGCGAAATGGATTATGCTCGACAGGAAGGAAAACATCAAACAAGACTGAGCCTTTGGATCTGCTATAGCACATGTCCGACAGGATAAAAAAAAAAAACTATCAAAGATACCGCCTTTCATCTACCACGCTTAGAAGAATCATCATCGTCATATCAAAAAGCTCTGAGCTAGTTTACAAAGCTAAGCAAGATTCAGGAAATGCAGTATGTCCACTTCTGGCCATACATTTCAGAAGCTCTATATTTGTAACCCTTACTCTAAGTGCTGATATTTTATGGTATTTCAACTGTTTTCCAGCATGTAGATGGATTTTCTCCAATTTAAAGTTTTAACAGGGTGACGGAGGGAAGCACCAACCAAGAGAGCGACAGAGCAAGCAAGCGACCAACTACTTCGTGTTATTATATTGTGGATTCTCAGCAACTGCGCAGTGCAGCAGGTAGCAACCAGTCCATGTGAGCAACACGGAAACTTTTGACGCGGCATATTTGGGTGCTTCGATCATCCGCTGTGGCGCCTCCAGCTCCATCAGCATACCAGTTCTCCACTCCAAGGAGTTATAGGAACAAGCGTTCCACTTTGCCCGTCTCCCCTCGTGCCTACTTTTCTTTAGTCCCCGACGTTTACCTTAACAACGCTTCACTGATATCTATGCCAGTTGAGTAGCTTGACTATCTCAGACGGGTGTATCGTTATCTGCTATCTAGTAGGAGGTTTAATACAATAAGGGAACGTAAACGTTGTTCGCCTGACAAGCTAGTGAACTAATTATTCCAGCGGGGCTGATTTCTGATATCACGTTTTCCCACAAAAACTCATTCTACGATCAATATCGAAATATAAAGTGCGTTAAGTGCAGTCTTGCTATGATTATTAGCACAAAAAGTGAAGTATGGATTCTGTCCGATGGGGCAGTAAACTGCATTTTCCCCTCTGCTGCTCTGGCCGGCAACAATGCTTGGGTTATCTTGCCACCACGGCCTTCTAGAAATTGCTAGCAAGTACAACGTGGTGTTCTTCGATTCCCGCCTGCACACGCTCACACTAGAATATACATGTATTTTTTATATTGTTACTAACCAGAACACTTTCAAATCTCCAATCCCTATTGGCAGCCAGTCAGCCAGACTTCAGCCATATCGCTGAGGCTTTTCATTTCCTTCTTCTGTTAAACTTCCTTGGCCACACGCACAACATGAATTGAATAACGTGACAGTACTTGGTTGTGAGGTTAATTTCAATGCCCGGTAAATAGGTTTAGGCTACAGCGCTGAGTGGTGAAGGAATGCCGTCAAGATCTTAATTTTTTTCGCATCTTATATTCAAAACTAGAGCACACTGAAATATACTCCGCCAAGCGAGGCAACGGCAGCAAAAAATTCAAATTGGCTCTGTAACCATGATTTTCATTGCATCAACTCCAAAATCTAATAGTTTGTGCCTTTTGATAGTATTAACAGCTTGTGCATTTTTTTTTTTTGAAGATCCGCTCGTAACTTTTTGAGCTATGCTGTTAACAAACGTTATGGCAAACATGAGTCAAACATACGAACGAGAGAATCGATCTGCACCAAAATGTAATCATCTATGTCTTTCAAGATTACTAACAACTCTTATCAATTTCATGAAGATATATTCATTATTTTTTGAGTTATTGTGCTAACAAGCATAAAATTAAAAACAGTACCAAACGAACGAATGAACAAGCGGATCATTGCCAAAATTTGGTCATTCACTCTTTGTTATATATTGTACCTAACAACTCATGTGAAATTCATAAAAATTCATCAATGACTTTTTGAGTTATGGCATTGAGAAAATTTAGGCAGCCAAACAAACAAAGGGATGGATGGATCTTCACCAAAAGGTAATCATCTGTTTCTCTTAGCATTCCCAACAATCCCTACAAATTTCGTTCAAATCGGTTGATAACTTTTTGAGTTATATTGGTGACAGACAGACAAGCGCGACGAAAACATAACCTCCTTGGCGGAGGTAATTATTAGATATAATCCAAGAGTAAGAAAGAAGGCATTGCTACTTGAAAAGAAGCTAAAAGAAAAAAAAAAAAAAAGAATCTAAAACTGAAGGCGAAAAAACTGAGTTGACAGCTACTGCAGCCCTTAGATTTCAAGTTCGTAGTTGTGGTTCTACTGTACAGGCAACCGTAGAATGAGTACTCTTGGAATGTACTTTAGTTATAACAGCAAAATTAACGTCGAATTTCATTTGATAAGCCATAGAATTGAAACTACTGTCGCAGTCTCCGAAAGGTGAAGTCAATTTTGACTGCACCGTCTACTGGAACACCCACACTCACTGGCTTCTGCTGCACGTATAGGTCAACTGGCCCCAGAGGAGTAAGAATAGCTGCAGCCGACGCAGGGTTTTCAAGAACTATGGCGCCGTAGCGGAAGGTTCAACAATCCAGGCCCCTACTCTCCCATTCCTAGGAAGGTAAGCGCCTCCACGTAGCTTGCATGCCAAACAAGTTTGCTGACTCAGCACATCGGACAGCACCAAGATCACTCACCGGGGATGGGGCCCGTTCGCGGCTCCTTCAGTAAAACTGTGCAGCACGCTAGGCCTGCTGCTACCGTGGATTCTAAAATGAAATCGTGAAAGTCTGTAAAACAGACAAAGGATACCGCAGACGAACAAGCACTAAGTGCACACCATTTTTTTTTTCTCGAGATCTCTGTGACGTTGTTATTAGCTTCGGGGGTTGTTGGCATGAGTGATTTCACAGAGTAAAAATATTATATTTACTTTGCAGAACTTCAATAAATAAACAAACATGCAAGCTGAAAATTTAATTCTGGAAATGAACTGCATTATCTTTTCGTTTTACAGGACATCCAAGCTCTATATTTTTATTAATTTTCAAGTCAATAATTCATCTTCTGAAGAACACTGAAAATGTTTAAGAAGATATATATATATATATATATATATATATATATAATGACTTCGAGGATGATGCATTCGGAAAGCATTATTCAGGAAACCCCTCGCGGTGCTAATTTAATTATGCCGAGCGAGGTGTAGAGCCCTTCATTAGACGACGTCGATGGAATTTCGCTTCTCTTTATCTGATATTATAATGCTTCAATTCAAACAAAAACCAATGAACAGAGATATAACAATGCTCCTCAGATCTTAACCGAGTAAAATAAGAAAAGGAAGAGTTTGCTCAATTTTCATAAAAGTAATTCTTGCCATCGGTTATCTAACGAGTATACTATAGGTTTCCGTAAGGCGTACCGATATTCTAGCTGTCAAATGAAACATAAAACTTTTTTAGGAATATCATGTAGAAACTACCAATTTTTCCGAGCAATTTAAAGCTGTCAGCACGGATCCAAATGAATGGAAGCAAATAATTTTTTTATAGCGAATACGCTTTCAAAATGAAATTTTTGGAAAAAACTTCTAATATCGGTCAAATCATATTTTGATTTGAACGTGAATAGGCATGAAAAAAATCAAACAAATAGTTCTCAACAAGTGTCCTCTTGGAACCTCAGCAAAGTTCTACGTCACCAATGGAAATTCTATCGAACACGCGAGAACAGCACCGGAATCAACAAGTGTTTACTTCAACGCTTTCCTAGTCTTTTTTTTTTTTTGTTTATTCAGCTAGGCATAGTTCCCGTATTAAATAATTTTGATGCTGTTTACTCGTGTGAAGTTCATTTGATATTTCATTTGCTGATGACAGAGGCGATCTAGTAACGATGCTGCTCAGCAGGGACAATCGAGAAACGATACTCCAAAGAACTTCACCAGGTTGGCCCCACGTGGTTTTAGGCAGTAAACGGGGTTCGAAAACTGGTAGTTGTCACTGTGATGTTGGGGCAACTTCACTGGATGATATCAAAATATACATATTTGGCATTCACTTATCCAACATGGTACATGGCTCAAATCACAGTAGACCATTGTAGTAACTATTTTTTTCGTAAGGTACTTGGTTCATATCACACTAGCGGGACCTGTGAAAATGCCAAGGTTAAAGATGTTTTCACCAGCATTCGTTTGACATAAGGCAGTGCTCCTGTAATTTAACCTACCCTGTTTAATCTAAAGTCCGTGTGACGAACCCCTGTCAACCTTAACACACATTGTCTAACGGACTCTAGCCTCTCTCACATGTGAATCTTGCATACAAACTCCTCGCAATGTTCTCCTTTATTTATGCTCTAGATGGCCCGCACTGTCATAAAATGACAGCGATGGATTTGTAATGATCTTTCTTCATTGATAATACATTCGTCATTACAACTGCTAACGTAAGCATCCTGAGATGAGCGTTTACGGCTTCACAGCTGCTCAGTATCGAAACTTCTTTTCCCTCTCTCAATTGAATAAAATTCGTGGCTTATTGCAGCCCGATCAACAACGCTCAAAGTAATAGCTCAGATTCGGTATTGTAGATACGGTAGGCTAGCTTATACAGCCTGAGGTCCAGTGGTTTTTGTTCAGCGAAAGCTGTTGCATCGACTATTGAATTAAATTTGGGTGAATAGCGCGAGAGTGCCAATGGAAGCTTCAGATATCTTCAGCTCTGCGAGTTCAAATTTGGCAATGCAAGAAGTGCATTCAGACATATGGTCATCCGATACTTTGCCCTAGATTCGGTGTATGGAGGAGCTAATACTCGTACAAATCAGACTAAGCAGGTATTGCTACTCCCTGAAATTTTTGTTCGTTCATTTACTTGAAGTTCATAATAAGGAAGAATATCAATGTGGTGTTTCATGATATTCCTCTGAACAAAGAGTTTTTCTACCCTTTTAGTATCTCGATCACTGTGAAATGGTTATTCAACTAATTTCAAAAAACTTAAAATATTAAAAAAGAAAACAAAATTTACTATATTCTGGAAAAAAAAGAAACCTAAAATATGTTGATTTAAAGCCGAGATATAATCAATTAAAAACCGGGTTCATTTTTGTGGGACACCCGGTATTGTAGATGCCTTTTCTATACGCTCTGTTTTCCACTGTTTACAGATAATTTAGCCGATCATCATCTCACGCGTTTCAATTTTTGTGAATCTTTCATATGTCCAGCACTACCCGCTCCATTCTCTGGCAGCGTATCCTAAATACGTATCTGACTGGCCTTATTAACATCGTCGCGTGCCAGGGCAATAGAGAAAATAGACAGCTTTGAACACAAATGGAAAATAAAAACAAACAGAGAAAAGTTCCAAATCATACCAATTGGAAGACAAAAAACAGTCAACGTGACTCTGCATGACAGGCTTATACAATACTCCACCAACGGCAAGGTATTGGGCCTGAATTTTAGCTCCAGAGGGTTTGTCGGACATATCAAAAACAGGGTCACACAAGCAAAAGTAACACTTGCAAAGTTATACCGCTTCAGGAATCTC
>LQNS02277100.1:2001296-2013877 GCA_001587735.2 Parhyale hawaiensis
ACCCTAATTAAACCGGCACTGCCCGGTCATTCATTCTCTTCCTATTTTTTCTTTTTTCACCTTTCTTCCATTTTTCCTCTCTACCTACTAACATCTCGCCCACTATCGTCTAATTTTCTCCTCTCTTCACTCCGCTCACCGACCGACAAGCAAAGCCAACAACATGTGTTGTGAAAGACATGAAATGCCGCAAATAAGATACGAGTGAAGCAAGGAGGTTCTAATAGAGAGGAGTGCACCCTATCTATTTATTCTACGGGAGCGTTGCGAATAAACTTTTCCCTTAAACTGGCTGAGTGGCTTATCCAATCGGAGAACGGCATTGCCTCACACAGCAAATATAGAAAGGAGTCCTGAGCTTAAATTTTTATAGTCATTAACCATCGACGAAATTCCGAGCGGATGGAAGTATGTAAAGGAAACTTGTATCCTGCATACCATCTGATAATGAAAATAACAGGGTGCTCACCCTGTTATTTGAGGAACTGCCTGTCTGTATCTTCCTTAACTATATGAGCTGACCACTGCCATTTCAGCCAGTTTAAGATCTCCAAACGCCAGCTTTGGTCACGTGACAAAGCCATGTGTTTACTCGCCCAGGGAAGGCTTGCGCGTACTCCTCCCATTGAAGCTCCTTGGAGTGAAGCGATCTTCATATTTTTGCTTCGAAAGTGAGTGATTTTTTTTTCTCAAGAAGCGCTATAGAAGACAGCTATGGTTAAACTGAGTTCAGGCAAAAATTATAGTTTCTTTCAAATTGAAGTTCCCCCTACCCTGTACTGAAAAGAGGCATCGACAGACACACGGACGTATGGACGGAGCTTCAAACAGAATTATAATATAGATCAGCCAATTTTGCTGCCACCTAACCAATATGGTACTTGACTCACATCACACTGGACCAATCAGACTGCCACAAAACCAATATAGTATTTGACTTAAATCACACTGGACCAATTTGGCTGCTACATAGCTAATATGCTCGTGGTTTGTAGCACCGAAACCACGTGCTGGAACTTCAGTATCACTTGGTCCCCATATGACTGTCTTATAATGACAATTTGGTCCCATATTAAAGTTACACGGGGCCCAGCTAAAAAAAGATATGGTGCATCACCCTGCCCCAGTTTTCATAAAATATGTCGTTTAGAGGTGACAGAGTCACATGGAGCTTTCTAGTATCCATTACACTGTATCAACAGTGTACCACTATGCTACCCACAACAGCAGCAGGGCTCGCGTTCTACAAAGTTCTGATGAAGGAGCCGGGAACGAGCCCCGAGTTTGGTGAGTGTTCTTTGGGGCTCCGAGCGAGCTGAGTCAGTAAATTGCTTGGTGTGCAAAGCTGCATTTACCTTATGGTATGGGGAAGCGGGTCATTGAACCTTCCGCCATTGTGCCTTCCGCTATTGCTGCCAAAGTGGACCTTTTGTTACGCTACTTTGATGGGTAGCCGAGTCTGGACCGGCTGCGTATTCCTTTAGCGTGCTACCCTGAGCCGTGGTTCTGCAATTTTCCTTTCAGGTCTTCTGAAGTGCACCGCTTTCTTCTTGACCTGGGCCCATATCTGAGCACTGATCCATTGGGTATGTTTCCTTTCTGTCTTCGGAGACAGGCTGGTGTGCTCGCTGCCCCGCTTGTTTCTGTGTTCCATCAAATGTTGCGACTCGGCTCTTTTCCGGAATGTGTACGTGTCGCTCATATGACGCCTGTTCCGAAGGGCCTTGTCTCATCTCGAACCTCCGACTATAGACCCATCTCGATCACACCTGTTTTGTCAAAAGTTTATGAGAGGTTGTCTGCGTCGAGGTTAGTCGCTTTCTTGAGAAGCAGGGTGTCCTTCCCCAACACAGAATGGTTTTTCGTAAGTGCTTGGGAACTTGTGATGTTCTGCTTCACTTTTCTCATGTGTTGCAGCTGCCTATTGATGGGGTCATGAGGCAAGGTTTGTGTAGTTTGACTTTAGTGAATCACCTTAGTTGCTCCATTAGCTAAGATTGATTGGTATTGGTGGTCCAGTTTTCACGGTAATAAGTCAGTTTTTATCTGGCAGACGTCTATGTGTAGTCGTTGATGAGAAAAGAGTGAGTATTTGAACGTGGTTTTTGGTGTCCCACAGGGTAGTGTTCTGGGCCCTTTGTTGTTCATCGTATATAGAGTGGACCTGTTTGATCTTGTTAATAGTTTACTTGTTGGTTACGCTGATGATGATACTTTGCTGGCCGTTTGCAATAAGCCTAGTGATAGGCTAGAGGTTTCAGAATCCGTTCAGCGTGATTTGGAAGTGATTGGTTCTTGGTATTCTAGGTGGTGATGAGGCTAAATGCAGGCAAGACTAAGACCATTCTCCTGTATAGGTCATGTACAGTAAGACCTCCTTTCCCTGTACTCATACTGGATGGTGTGCCACTTCCTGTGGTTGATGACTTGGTAATCTTGGGTGTAAATTTCGATCCAAAGTTCAGGTTTGAGCCCCACGTTCGTTCGGTTGCCACACGAGCATCGCAGAAGATTGGTCTTATGAGAGGTGCTTGGAGGTTGTTTGGCTCGGTAGAGTTATCACGTCGCTGCTTTAATTGCTATGTACTCCCTCTTCTAGAATACTGTTTCATAGTCTGGGGTTTTGCTGGCGATTGTCATCTGTGTTTGCTTGACAGAGTGGCTCGTCGATGATCGTTCAGGCTTGATGGTGTTGTGCCTTGTGATCTGGTGCATCGTCGCAGAGTTGGTGGGGTCTGCTTTCTATATAAGATACATATATCTTAGAACCGGTTCGATGCATGAGGGCCATTATGCTCGTTCGTTTTTTCCATCATGTGTGGATGTTTGGAATGGTCTTGATGGCTCTGTCTTTGCTGGTGCGGGTATTGGTAGCCTGAAACGTTCTGTACACAGAGCTTTTCTTTGATATTGGATCTTCTCTTTCTTGTCTTTTTCTTTCTCCACTCACTAGGCTGATTGCAGGGGGGTTTGTCAACCTCATGGATTTCCTCCTCTCCCACGTCGCCAGTCTAGTGCAATTTAAGGATAATAGGAATTTGCCATACCCACCATGCAGTTTGCTGTAAACCTCTCCATTTTGGAATTAACAATGCCGCTGCGGCACTGCCTAGCAGCTAATTTGCGCCTTTAGTTTGTGCTTCTTGATAGGGCTCCCACGAAGCAATAAAATAATATCGGCCTATGCAACACGACGCAAAATAAAATTGGGTTGCGCTGCTTCTTGCTCTGGTGAGACCCTGGCCACACATTAAAATTATTTTAAAGTCATCATCACGAGGAGCAATAGTCAAGCGTAGTAAGTGCCCCTCATTTTCTTTTCTTGAGATTCTTCAGTCGTATTCACCAGCACATCTACAATAATTACCAATGCGGTAGTTTTCAATCATATGATATAGTCTTAATAAAATCTGACTTTATTTTCTAATCCGTGATGTTAGATTATAATATTAGTTGTGGATCCGTGGGTGAAAAAATTCACGCAATAATCGATATGTTTGCCTAATACCCATAGGCCGGTCGGAATCTTCTCTGGATTACTTCTTCATTTTCTTCATTGATCCTTTGTAGTGCTCTCATCCTTAGGTCTTCTATATCGATAAGCAGAAGAGAAATATTGTGTAAAACACTCCAATAAACTTGAGTGCAACTCCAGTCCGGTCAGCTTAACACAATACTAGCGCTCCGCTGATAATGTTTTTCCAACTCAAACATCTTCATCACTTGAAGTGCTGTTATTTTGGCCTATGAAGAGAAAACTGCTTCGTCAAATAAGAAAGGCAGAGAGCCTGAAGAAATAGTTGTCTACTGCCTGTGAAAATATAATTTCCAGAGCCCCTTGTAGACCACCTGGCGAATTTATACGTCGTGACCTGAGAGAGAAATAAGTTATAAAATCGGACTCCAGAAGCTGCATACATATTGTTCCGATTTCAAGAAGTATTTCAAGCGAGAAGTGTCTTCAGATAAAAGCAAAAGAATCAGCCTTCGCCATCTTCTAAAACCTGGTAATCGATTTCTATGTAATTACAAAATCTGTAACCTGGCCTATTTTGCAGCTGTTTCCTTAAGAGCTGACACGAAATAAATACAGGAGGACTTTATTATATAAGGATTATAGCTGGTACTATAATAAAGGATGGTCATCTATAGATTCTACCTATTTTTGAGTAAAAGCGTATTATTATAGAAGGATGTAGCTGGTACTATAATAAAGGATGGTCATCTATAGATTCTACCTCTTTTTGAAGTATGCCTTCTTCACGTGGTGTTTTTTATATGCCATGAAAAAAATAACGCAACTATACAAGTTACTCTTTGCGTTTCAGCAACGTTTGTATACACATTTACAGCTCTATTGTTCTCACATTTAAAATCTTATACAAGAAGAATCTAATATAAAGAAATCAGTCCTTATATAGTACAAAAAATTGAGAACGTGTCCACCTTAAAGTGAAAAACCACTTATGGGACACCTGCCTACTAAAAGTCATAAACGTCAATCGGCATCAATTAAGCGATAAAATAATGTTAACAATGCATATCTAATCTAAAATAATGGCTTGTGCCGTACTTGGGGTGAAAACTCGCATAGTCATGTTACCCACAGGTCGCAGTACACAATTTCACTAGGTATCTCGGTCACAATGTCTATATCGCACCGACCCACCCCCGTGGTTTAACACAATCTCGCCTGCCGCCAGGGCGCGAATCACGTCCCACTTAAAAGCATCAATGATTCCCGTCTCCGCCCAACTGCCGGTAGGTCTCAGGTTCTAAGTGATCAGCGCGCCACTAACAGGACTCGACAATCAAAAACTATATGTTAAAAAAATTAACAATTGGGTCGTGTTCTTACAACGACTCCTTGCTAATAAGTGCGCAAAAAGCAGAGTGGCAGCAGTTGTAGCCGCTTGTCAAAAAGTTACCGTTTTTTTTTTTCATGGGAATTCCTTGTCTTTCCTTCGAGCATTTGCGAGGCAAATGGGTGCAGTGCATGAGGTGCTTGAAGGCCAACTCGCCGCTATATAAGCCTAGCTTGAGACGCAACTGCTTCACTCTGCTCTTCCAAGCTGAACCTTTTAGACCAGCGAGAACTAGCTGGCACCCCATTGTGGATTCAGCTCAAGCAAGAGTTGTATATACAATATCGGTAAGAAATCTTCCACGATCCCGCAGTCGTAGAAAGTTTGAAGCTGCTTAAGTTATTGTCTTATTACTCAGCACTCAAAAAGCTAGGTGTATGTGAATTGCAAACGAACATTGGATGTTGAGTCAGGAGATTCGGTTACGTAACAAAGAACTATATATTTGTGTTTACTGCTTTTGTTTCTGTTACGATATTTTGTCTGACTTCCAATAATCAGCTTTCACTGCCTTAGTAACATGCATACTGTATATCAATAAAATAGCTTCTAATGCGCAAGCAACTCCTCAAACATTAACAGGCGCATGTGTTATCTCAGTTTTGGGTGAACTCTCAAGACAGCAATGATCGACAAGTTCTATGAAATGATTGTTTCCCCGACATTCATTAAACAATTCCTTTGGTTAACATTATCTTATGTTGTGAAAGTGTGTCGTTGAATATGTTATCAAGGAAGTTATAATGAATATTTTTGCGAGCCATTCAATATGACAGGGTTGCCTATTTTAAACTTCGTGGTCCATTTTAGGTCTCGACGGTAATGTGGAGAGCCGCATATATTTATATGTTTTTTATACATAGACCACACCATGCATTGACAAGACAGTAGCCCCTATTAGGCAGATTTCCATCTCGCAATTTAGCCTGACTACACGGTGCCGCAGACACATTTTTATGTGTTCTCCCATTACTTTTTCCTTCTTTGTTTATCTATTTGACTTATTCTTTTACATTCAGTATTGACTAGCAAGCCTGTATAAACTTGTAAAACTTCTATACGCTACAAATTCACAAAAAATATTAAGGCTTGAAGTGTAATTACGTATAGCAACTGATTGACATCCTTTCATATGTACATGCTCGATTTGTAATGAAATGCCCAGTATACATCTAATAGAGCTGTTAACTAAAAATTATTTGGTATATGCGCTTGGCGACAACCAAAAGAGCAGTAGGAGTTGAGCGACGTTGATAATTTTTTGTAGGGAGTCTGGTGGGTTGACATAGATGTAACTATTGCAAAAAAAAAAAAAATCATTTTTCTGCCCATAAAAAATGACTGTGGCGAATTTTATTGTTTCTGCTCAAAATAAGAGTAAGGCCGGGGCCTCACTGAAAGCAACAAACGACGCAATGCGATTTTTACGGGAGTCGTGTTGCAGTAATACACGGGTGTCGCGAGGCATCGCAGTTGCGCCGGTGGGGGCAGCAGACTGCTGTACCCTCCGTTACATTTTGTCGTGCAACAAATTTGTCGCGTTGCACGTCGCTTGTCTCGCCAATGGGGCGGCGGCCTTAGAAAGAGTTGAGTCAAAATAATATTAATAGTAATATAAAGTATTCAGGTGGGTTGACTTAGATGTTATTTAACTTAGGACACTATTAGGTGGTAGAACATAGTCATCCATGAAATGATAAAATGTTGACAATCATGAAGTGATGTAACGTAGGTACCCTTGAAGTGATGTAATATAGGCACCCTTGAAGAAATGTAATCTAAGCAACCATGAATTGATTTAACTCAGGCAACCAAAAAGTGATGCAGCAGAAGAAACCATAGAGTGATTTAATGTAGGCAATCACGAAATGGTATAATATACTTAGGCAGTTATGTGATATGGTAATGACAATCATGATGTTGCAGCTTTAGAGAGGTCCAGCAATGAAAGGTTGTATCAGCCATAAACTGTTATGTTTTAACATTTACCGGCTGTTTTTGTATGTTTATCTCATAATTCAATGTACATTTTTAGTTCATTGCTAGCAATGTAGTAATACTGTAGTTTTATAAGATTTTTCCAACATTACGGATTTTTAAACCTCCCTTTTGTAGTTGAAATTGGAATGAGGTCTACCGAAAGCACTACATACATCAATATCTGACGTTATTGCTTCAAATCTATCATCGAGAAAACCTCAATTGAATGTGATAAATAAAGTAGTGTTCGTGAGCTAATTTTTCCATAAAATTTTAGTTTTTCTAGACCTTACGATGATTTTTTATATTATTCTTGGGGTCCGAAGATAGGTATGATATGTATAGCCTACTGAAGATATATGATTTGAATTTAGATTCCCTGCTGTACAACGCAATCCTCATGGCACGACAAAGAAATTAATCTTTGTTTTAGGTCTCTGTGATTATTAGAACTCATTTTATTAACACTTATGTAAATTTGTCTCCAGGCCCAAATGCGAGAGGCCCGATTTCAGTATCCAGTCAATGTATGGTGTGGTCTATGGTTTATATATAGGTACATAGATACATTATCGTAACTACTTTATTTCAGCAACAGGCATAGCAACTCTGTGTTTCTTCGTGTACTAAATAAATTTGTAACACAAGCGGACTCCAGTCCACAGAAAATCAACTGTCAAGTCACTGATGGCCCATTTAGGCAAGTAGTTGGACCACCCTGCAATACGCAATTTATTTGTATTCATTGTGGAGGGAACTAAGTACAATGGTGCTTCTTTGTTATCGTGTATACAGTTCACATAATTCAGTCAGTTAAAATAGTTACAAAAACCAGTGATAGCTCATACACCGGAATTGGAATTGGAATTTCGGCTAAAATACTGGAAATTGGTTTTTTAATCGTGCTGTTGCTCATTTCCTGGTCTTACGTTCGACGGTACACAATTCCACAGATACGAGCCTCTGGTCGTTGTTCTGGATTCACTTCCGAAGTCCAATCTATAGTGGAATTTTTGTGACACATTGGATATGTTTCCGAATATGTACAAGCACATTGTCTGCTTTCCCTACAGTTCACAATGTATGGCCCTGTACGTAGTCTCCTATTCAGAAGTGTTAGCAGTTTTCAGAAATTTCAAACGCTTTCTCTGTTTTGGAGTCTCTGTTCGAAGAATTGTAATGTACATATTGTTAAAATTTTGAACCATGTCATTCAGAGCACAGATGCTTGTATTGTTGTGTCATGCAGCGAAAATCAAAGAATTCTCATAGAAACATATACAAACTTAAACAGGAACCCTGAAGTATTTTAAAGTTTTTCACAAAGTTAGCAGTGCCCTTTAAAGCCATTGCTTAAAATTGGAAAAATGTCAGTAACTCTCGTAACTGCTACATATATGTTTCAGCCCATTTTTCTGTGATTTTTTTTCCTAAATTCCTTGACCTATGGATTTCAAACTTGCAAGTATAGGTCATTTACTTAGAATTATCATTCTAATTTATTAAGGAAATTTTCTTCTTTCCACAGTGAACTGCCAGGAACCGTATGAGAATCTAAGGTTGGTTGGTATTTCATTGGACCACAACGGCCATAGCGGAGTAAACGTTTCGTTGGTAATTATTTAAAGATAGTAATCAACTAAAAATGATGAAGAAATGGAAAGGACAGTTGTTTTTCAGTGAAAAGTGAAGATCTCAAGAAGACAATACATTGGAAAATAATTCTATCTAGCAAGCTTACTCGAAAGTGAATCTAGGTAAAAAGTACTCTGAAGTTATTGTAATCGTTCAGTGGAAAGTGGACTTTATGAACGCTTATTCTGATTGAACTTGAAGAATTAGCCGCGTTTGACTGACAAACTGTATTTAAAATAATTTCATACTTAGCTAGTTGATACAAAAAGTGGCTGTCACAGCAAGACAATAAAAAGTTGAAGGTAAAAACGTGCAGCAATGGCCTACAGGCACCAGATTGCCCTGTTCTTTATGTATGGTCTTTTCTTTGTGGCATGCGCTAGGAGACACGTCTCTAGATCATTTTCTGGAAGTGGAAGTTCTCGTTCGTGGTCGCACAAGAGTTTCGTCCGATATCCTTCTCGCACGTTTTTGTGGTCCTCCAGCAGTCCGAACGTCCAAATGTTTCCGGCATCATCATCGCCACAAAGGAACACTGGATACTCCTACAGCAGCTACAGCGTCAGCAGTGGTCTGGGCTCCAGACTGTCAATTCCCAACAACCCGGCTACTGCACCCCGAAACGCCGATTATAGTTACGATCCAACTGCTGGTTCTAGGCTTACTACGGCTGTCAGACCTGTTCCCCCTTCCTCGTTTCCTGATCCAGATTCAACGTTGCGGCAGTATTGCGAGAAAGAGTGCTGCCCGCGCGTAGAACATATTGATAAGTGTGCACAATGCAACGTTCAGGATATTCATATATGCGAATCTTCTGGTGGTGGGCCCGGGATTGGAGAAGGTCGTGCTACGTGTTCGGAAGCAGGCGAAACCCTAGATGAAAATGAGGATTGCCGCATTAAGTTGTTTCACGAGCCTACATTGGTGTAAGTATACGTTGTAACGGGCTGAAAAGTCTGCATGTAGATGTAGCCTGTCTCTCAAGTCATATGTTTATATTCCCGGCTGTTATTTCCAGCTGTTATTCCCAGTTGTTCTTTCCAGCTGTTATTCCCAGCTGTTTTTTCCAGCTGTTCTTTCCAGCTCTTCTTTCCAGCTGTGCTTTCCAGCTGTTCTTTCCTACTTTCCCAATGCAGTAACCACTGCGTGACACTCCCAGTTCTAACGCTTAGTACGCTGTTTCTGATGTGTTTTTAGCTCCGTACATTTAACGAAAATGGTTGATGCATGATTAGTAGTAAGTCTAGAAGTTAGTATGTAAGTTCGATGCTGAACCGGAAGACATTAGTCATTTGTGTTTGGCCCCTCCGGGGGCATAGGATGGGCCATAGGCCATAGGGTTAGGTTAGTTAGGTTCGCCCATCCTATGTTATGGGGAGTAGCGCCCCCAGGGGGTTTGAGTAGGTTNGTGGGAACACCTTCGTGCATGGGTTCCCCGTTTTTCTGTCGACATACTATATGTCCCTTCCTTTTCCTCTCTTAGAAGAGCTTAGTACTTATTTAGGGAGGCTTAAATCTTCTTATAATAATAATAATTTGTGTTTGGGAATATGGGCGAGCAGGTGTGCTGGAAAGCGCTTCTGTGGTTACATTCTTTTTATACCGTGTAAAGTAATTATTTATCAGTGTTATGCCAGTGTTTATTATCTAAACTTATGGCTTAGGAAGGTGCTTCTGTCCAAGAATATAGTGTTCTATGAAGGGAATAACGTTTTATTTTGTTGCGGAGTAATCATGGGAAATATTTCCTTTCAGAGGCTATTGGTTGGGCCATGGGGCAAAGTTAGTTAAGTTCGCCATTTCAGGGTATGGGAACCGCGTCCCAGGGCAGCTTTGAGGGTAGTTCTAGCTTTGCAGTCGGACAATAATTCTCCTTAGTGACTGGTATATCTTTCCGTTTCTATTTTCTGTTTATGCAATTTCCAATGTTTCCTCTTCTTTCTTGTCCTGCTCTTCCCGTGCGCATAGATTCGGTGTGGGAACGCACTCGTTCTTGGGTCCCTTGTCCCTGTCGAATTGTTGGTGTCCTTTCTAAAGTCTTCCTTCCTGTCTAGGCCTATCCCTCTTTCTATTGTTCCTTCTTTGTCGTGTTTCCTTCTTTTGCCCTTCGTTTTTCCTTTCTTTCTTCATTTTGCCTTTCTTTCTTCCTTTTGCCTTTCTTTCTTCCTTTTGCCTTTCTTTCTTTCTTTTGCCCTTCTTTCTTTTTTTTTTGACTTTCTTTCTTTTGGCTTTGTTTTGCCTTTCTTTTTTCCCTTTGGCTGTCTTTCTTTCTTCCTTTTGGCTTTCTTTGTTCCCTATGGCTTTCTTTCCTTATTTCATTCTTTTGCCTTTCTTTGTCTTTCTTTTGCCTTTATGATACAAACAGTTTCAAATCAATGCTTAGATTAGCGAGGGGCGTTGCAGGGGCAGCACAGGAGCGGCCTTGCTATAGTAAACTTATCGACGGTGAAGGCGCCAGTGTCGATCATTCTAGTGCTACGTTTGACCTCGTGTTGATAGTGATTGCGATAGTATTGGCTTTATTTTTGGCTAATATTCGTCTTATCCCCCACTTGAACTTCAGAATTATATTAATATATTTTGATTCGCTGAAAATTACTGATACAGAATATATAGGTCTTTATTTGTGGAAATTCTGTTTTGTTTTATTGAATTTTCATCTATTCAGCTTCTTGATTGACCCGTCGGAGAGCGCTGCTGCTCTAGGTGAGGTTACATGCGTATGCGTAAGAGCCAAATTCGCCCCACTTTAGACCGTACTGTCGGGTAGTTAGGCATAAACCCATTCAGTTTCACCCCTCATTAGGCCGTCCTATCGGGTAGTTAGGCAAAAATCCCTCAGAACATATTCACCCCTCTTTAGGCCGTAATGTCAGGTAGTTAGGCATAAAACCATTCATAATATCAGGCAGGTTAAGTAAGGCGTAGGTCTGGTTTGCCTAATTTCCACAAAAAATGGATGTCATTTTTGTTTTCAGCACGCCTCAATTATGCTAGGCCCTAGAAATCACTTTCTTATCCTATAACTCGGGTGGGGGATAAGACGAATATTTACCGTATTATCCCTTCACCGGACTCTCTGACACTCTTTCTCATTGAACCTCAAATTTCATTGGCTCTCACTGATTCTCATGGGCTCGGACTCTTGAGGCCGGACCTTTCTATGGGGATTCTTACAAATCCTGTGGTGACCGTGATTGTAAATCCTCAAGGGACGTTGTCCCCTTTTCCAGTGTTCTTTGTGGTGGCTGATATTTATTTCTGTGTGTAGTACCGCTGTGTTAAAAGTCAACTGGAAACAACTTATGTAACAAATGAGAACTCGATAACTAAATGATTTGAAAACTGAAAAGCTGCTTTTCTTCTTTTCTCCACTTTCATATTTGTTTAATTTGTAGAGACCTGGCAGTAATATTTTTATTAATGACATTGCCTGTTTTAGTGAAGTGAAATCTATACCTTTGCAGATGATGCCGTATTTTACGTCAATGATCCAACGCTACCAAGTGCAATAAACAAAATTGTGCAATTTATCGATAGTCTTTCAGCGTGGCTTAATAGTAATAGACTAACCCTAAATACAAGGAAGACAAAACTTATGCTATTCAGCTCAAGACCGGCAATTGATCTACCAGTTGTTTATTTTAATAACATAGCATTAGAGTGGGTCAAATCATTCCGGTATTTAGGGGTGATAATCGACGATAAACTGACATTTGCAAATCATATCGAAGAGTTATGTCTGAAGCTAAGTAAGGCCAAAGGAGCAATTTATTCAGTTGCCAAACACTTATTCAGGGACTCACTACTATCACTTTATTATTCCTTAATGTACTCGCATATAAACTACGCCAATATTATTTGGGGAGGTGCAACTTCTAATCACACCACAAAAATTAAAACCCTAATGAATGCAACGTTACGTATTATGTTGAATGTCAGGAGAGATGCCAACAATATACCTTTGATGCCTACCAATGCTATGTACTGTAGATTAAAAGTTCTAAAATATGACGATTTATATAGCTATTTTTTGCTTAAATTTACTAGAACTGCTATTGCCACAGTCTCGAATGTATATGAAAATCATTTTCTACCCTT
>LQNS02277100.1:2029755-2060699 GCA_001587735.2 Parhyale hawaiensis
CCTGGCGTCAGTTGAGAGATGCGCAAGAACCTCTGAACACCCAGTAGGACATTTTAATATCCTTAAATATGAACCATCTGTATCTGATGTAGCTGAACATCGGCATCCAAAGAAGAACCTGCATTAACGAACCTCAAAATACAAGTTTATACTTATTTTTCTTCTACGCTTTGGGTTGCAATTTGCAGCAGATGTAATAAAATGGGAAGCAGTAGACCCGGCGCTAGAGTGTAGAGCTGAACATTGCTCAACCGATCCAATTTGGGTCGTGAAATCCCCATGATAATAATACAGTTTAGGTATTTGGAGATATGGTCTGATGCTGATCATATTATTAGGATAGGAATCGCAGTAGCAGGTCACAAATCAGAGCTAGTAGTACTTTACGTTTGACTAAAAAAACATGCTACACTTGAAGTTCATTTGTCAGAGGAAGGGACTCCTCTTCCAGATGATTTTATGAGCACCAAAACAACCAATATTTCCTCTCCGTTATTGTCACCATGAGTAAGCAGCATGCAAGTTTTCTGTAATCGTTTTCACATTTGTACAATATTCAATGTATATGTTTTCCGATTAAAATGTCCTTTCGGTTATTGAACAATTATGCATTAATTGGTGCTCTGTTACAGTTGTTCTATAACTAATCTTTTGTTACAATAATTGTACAGTACAATTTATAATTCGTTTGTATAATGTATTTAGTTATTCCCTAGTTCATAAACGGTTTATATATAAGCCCTTTAAAGCCGTTTTTACGCATTCCCTCACACCTAATGTTGATAAGTTATGCACTGTAAAATTAGCAGGACTATTGCTTCCAGCCATTCCCTCCGCCAAGAAGGAATTACAGGTACTCTGATATAGTAGGTATGGTAAGAGTCAAACGATTTTGAAAGCCAATGATGCGTATGGTACACAGATTGTACGTACTTTGGCCATAATATATTATGAATACAAAAGGTTTATACTGATTTTATCCATGATTTTGAAACCTTGAGGAGTACAGTCATGCATTGCTGAATTTACAGTTGGCATTCCCTTCTTTTCAATTTTTGAAGTTAGCTCTCAGCGTCAGGTAACTCGATCGCCTGTAAAATATTTCATTGCTAATTCCATTATACGAGAGTATTATGCACATAACATTGTACAGTCCCCCTAATTTTTGGTGCTTTGTATGAGAGAAAATATTGCAATAAATACAACGTTTCTAATGTCTCATCAGGCATATTTTATATCCTCGACAAACTACCTACTGTCAGTACACTGTGTGTCTTTGTTGTGACTTGTGTTGTTTGTATTCAAAATGGCGTTCGTAAAGTTGAAGTAAAATGAATTTCAGTTTGCCGTGCTGTAATTTTGCATAAAGTGAGAATGTCGTAATAGGGCATATTTCACGGTATACTTTTTGTACCATGCATTAACCTATCATGAACATAGTTTTATGCACATTTGTGTACTGTTGAAATATGATAGAGAACTGTAGGAGAAACGAAGTACTTAGGTATGTAGAATATGTGCTCTATCATCACAGTCAGGTTAAACGTCCATTTTGAATTGTATAATTTCACTACTCGTTTCAAATGTGCATGCATATTAAAGTATCCGGTTGCATTCAAAGATTCAAAGAGGTTACACCTCCGACCATGAAAGCTCCAGTGCATACAGCGCACGAAATCTTTCCAGCGTCAACACGTGTTCCTAAAAAATGTTGCTAGAAAGAAAATATAATAACAATATACACCAACATGTATTTGATGTATATTTTGTCGCAAATGTCATACACATAATGTCATCATTTGGTACCGAAGTTTCCCTGTTGCCTATCCTGATGTCATGCATTTTTGCCGCCATTCTCTCTCGCCCACAACTCGTTTTATCAATAGACGGGCTTGTCGCTATATCGCATATCAAAATGCAAGGTCACCACCGGATTCTTATCAGAGAGTATATAATTCCTGCAACTTGGATCCCTACTTCAGTTGAGAGACGCACCAGACTCTCCCAACATTATAAGGATATTTCTTCTTCTGTGGTTGAGATTGTGTGCCTGCCTGTGAAAATGTTGAACCAAGGGTTCTGAATATCTTGGAATGGGATCCATCTGTTTCGGAGAAGAAAATTCTGTACAAAACCGGGTAACACTCAGCAATATAGTTACTTTTCTCTAGCATAAATAATTTCATTCCGCAAAGCAACCTAAATAAAAACTGCAAAGATTACGGAAACTACTAGAACAATACAGAAACAGTTGAAATCTGCCATGCATTCCAAGGGGAGAAATGAAAAACCTAAACAGGCCGAAATGTCATGAAGAAACAGCGAAAAAGTGGCAAAACTGAGAGCGGTCTGAACTGCATAATCAGAGTTTGGTTCAAGTAATCCAATTGTGAAGAAACAATATCATTGGAATATAAAGCCCCAAAGGCATACAAAACTTTTTTTTAATTGAAGTATTAAGCAACATTCTGGAGATTCGGTCAACACATCCATAATGACCCGCAAGGCACTCACAACGATCATATTGAGTTTTGTGTTATGTTTTCGTACCCCTGCTATGGCTCGCCCCTACAACTACGATTCAATTATTATCGGACAACCTCAAGTTCATGTGATACATGTTGGTACCTCTTCTGGCCAAGGAAACGGTTATTTCAGTGGAACTTCTGGTATCGATGATAGTGTATTAGGTACTATAGAGTCAATTATTCGTGATCAGATCAACAACCCTAGTTTTTCTCTTCAACCTGAGTATGGATTCCATCATCATTATGGCATTGATCTTGCTAAGTGTCCGCATGGATATAAAAAGGATTCGAATGGAGATTGCAGACCCTCATTTGGGTGAATCCACCCCTCTTCCCCCTCTGCCCAGAAGAAAATGCTTTGCCAATCTGCAGTGAAAATGCCTGAGTTCGACCAACAAAATAGTTGTTGCGATAGGATGCGTAATAAAATGCTATCAACTATTTTTCCCAAACAGGTGGGCACTGGGGCCGAGTACTTGAATTATAATCAGTTGCTTATGATGTTATTGGAACCGGTTGTGGTTTTTAGCATAATGTTCTTACTTACGATGCAGCGATAGGATTTTGTTCATGAAATACTTAGAAATAGTGCTGCGCTTTAATTAAACAGTAGACAAGCGGCAGCTCCTAATTGCATTGAATTATTATGAATCCCGATCGATCTTATGTATGTTTTTCTGGAAAGACTTCTTCCTAGTAATATAATACAAATTTCTTGAGTTCAATAGCAGTAGTTCTCACATAGCTAAAAGATACACTTTTATTAGTTGGCTCTGAAACAATTGTATGGCAAATTTATTTTTGGTTGCGATCCTCCATTGTCTCTCCGATGTTATAAATAGGATATGCTAATGTGCAAGTATCTGAATACTTAGGTAGCAACCCTTCTTGTTTACAGGTTTGACAAAATAGAACGCCGTATTGTTTAGTTAACATATCTTTATTAGTTTTCTCTAAAGACGAGCATCTAAAATTGTTTCTTGATCCGTTTGTTGGAGAAGTTGGCCAAAGCTCAGGTTGTTGTAATCCAGTGATGGTATTGCAGTTGGTTGGCGACGCGTTTCGATCATAGCTCATTACAATCATCTTCAGGCCGTTAGAAGTTGCAGGAGAGCTGACGTCTGCAGTTGATTGTAAGAAGATAGCTGCAGGTAGAATTAAAAAGTGCTATCGTTGGCAGACGGCTGCTTCTATTTATCGCTGCTGAGCGGACAGAGGCTGTAGCGGTGAGCTCAACTGCAGACGTCAGCTCCGCAATGCCATCACTAGATTACAACAACCTGAGCTTTGGCCGACTTCTACACCAAATGGACCAACAAACCATTTTAGAAGTTCGTCTGTTGGAAAAAACAATTAAAGATATTTTAACTAAACAATCGGTTCTATTTGCTCAAACCTGTAATGTGTAAGTGCATATGATATCTGTACTCGTATAGGTGTTATTATGGGATGTTTTTTATGATTAAGTTCCTAGTACTTAAGGTTCCTCAAATGCTTGCATGCTGATAATCATAGAATCTTGTCCTAGGGTATATCATACGTACAGACTAGGACACAGTAAGATATTTTGATGCTAATGAAGGTAGCACTGCTGTTCACACGCAGTTTGAGCGAGTCACTTGACAATATTTTTCAATACTCTATGCTCTACAGTTTCATAGTAGTATATTATTAGTACTAAATGCTGCCGATCATATAAATAGACAGATTTTTCTTTAATTGACTGATGAAGAACATTGTGCAAACTTTTTCTTCTGTGGCTTGCTATCATGGAGCGCTAGCTAGTTTTGTTGGCGGTGTGCACAGCTACGGCCATCTAATATTCAACTATCTCATACTGCGATCTTGTTTGCTGTTGATATGACACCTTTTCAAAATTATTGTCACTCAAGGTTTGGGGACGCTGCTGTTGAGGGCTGGCCTACCTACCTCTGATATTCAAACGATTGTGAAAGTCTGCCGTCAGAAGGCAGATGAGTGAATAACTGGCCGGTCACTATTATTTTCTTACGTACAAAATTTGAGAGAATATCCTGGCCTGTCAATATTATTTTCTTAAGTACAAAATTTACAAAAATTTAACACCTGGCTCTACACCGGACTAATTAAAAAGAAATAGGAAACTAGTGAATGCTTTTGGCATTTTCTATTATAATTTAATACGTTTCTTAAATAAAAAAAAATTATTTTATGCGCAGGAATAACTATTGTTCTGCGGTTGTTGGAAGGCATTGGCATTCGTTGTTAATTCTACTACTCAATTTTTTAAATAAATTAAGCAAGTAAGGCTATTTGTTTTAGACTATACGGATAATTTTTATATTCTATACTTAGGCATTTTATAGTTGCTATGACTTGCATTTAGCAGTAACTGTTGTGTTTCCTTTTGTGCTGAGGAACATTACATGAGTTTTAAGTAATAAATAATTGTTCAGTAACTTTATTTCAATTTCCAATTACTCTCAGGAATTTCTCTTTCCAATATTTCTTATATCTAACTATCGGCAAGGTCATGACTTCTTTTTACCGTCACAGGGTGCAACTTCAGAAAAATGAGAAAATTTCTTCTTTGTCTGTTTATATCCAAGATGTTTGAAATTAATCGTTATAATTTTTGCTCACATTTTGAAATAAATCAAAATATACAAACAAAGAGAAAAGTTGTTTAACTGTTATTCTATCCAAATATCTATAATTTATTCAATATGCCCTCCATCAGCATTGATAACCCTGCAAAAGCTTGGAGAAAGCTTTTCACGAGTCAGGGATTAGCTTGAGGAATTTTCGCCCATGCTTCCATGAGTGTTGCCTTCAAAGCCTAGGCATTTTTGTGATGAGAAGATGAGACATTGTTCTCCATTATGGTCAATATGCTGAAATCAAGGAGGTTATGGTCTGGAGATGAAAGAGGTCATTCATATTTCAAAATGGAATAGAACTGTGAGACATTATTTGACAACTAAATTGAGTCCTTAACTCCGTGCGCGGATCCAGAGTGGGTAAAAGATATCTAACTAACTATTAAAATATCAAATTTGCATAATTGAAGAGGTTGTAACTATATTTATCAAACACCCTGTAGAGTGTCGTATAAATTATTCGCGGACGTTCATGAAATTTGCAAGAATTATCAGGCATGTTATGAAAACAAGATGATCAAATTTTGATAACTAACCGAGCCTCTCGGTTTAAATCTGTTCAGATTGTTTGGTTTGCTATTTTTCAGCAACATAAACGCAAAAGTTATGGCAAAATCCTCATAAAATTTACATAAACTGCTGGTAATATGCGAGGAACAGATAATTGGATCTTAGTGATGTTCCAAAAGAGATCTTGGCCTCGAGAAGAATTTAAAATGTTTGTTTGCGTTGCATTGTTTGGCGGAGGTATGCGCTCTCGGAGGGCAGCGCTAGTTACAAATGAAGAGGACGAGACAGTACGGGTTGCTTTTGATCAATGAGCATTTGGTGATTTCCGTACTAGAGCGACAGAGGTTGAAGACTGAACTATGAAGAGTGTTGCTTTCAATGCTGGCCAAATAGATTTTAATTCGTAAATAGAATAACAATAAAATTATTCAGGCCGTTTTTGAACGCGTTGAAGGTCCTTGCTCTAGTTACAGCTCCGAACAGAAAGATATTCATTCCTAAGGCTTGCAACAATGTATGGAAAAGCCCCTTGTCTTTTTGAATACTTTGATGCTAGTGTTGAAGTTTTTGCTCAAGGCCAAACCTCATCCAATACACGGATAGTCTAGTTGAAAGTCTGATACTCTGTTCATGCTTGAAACGATACAGATGATAGACAGAGGGATAAAACTGATTATTGTTCGATGATTTACTAAATTTGGTTATTCGTGCAAATTGTTGTTCTATAGGTGCAGCTTAGTCATTTCGAACAGTGGAAGTATCACAGATGTAAATAGCTCGAGCTACCACTACAACCAGTCTATCAGAATCTTGGACATAGCTAATGTTATGAGCCTAGACATAATTATTGTCTAAATAATAAATTTAGGTGGCTTTGAAATATTCTCATTTCATGAAGAGAAACTTTGACTCCCAGGGAAGGAGGAAGCCTGTGCATTAACAAGTGAAACTGGCCGTACTCAACTCCTCTGTTATTTGGTAGGAATGCAGTGTGGAGCTTCAAGCGCTTGCTAATACCCATTCATCGGAAAATGGTAGACAAACAGTCAACTACTACGCACTGCTTTTAGTACAGTCTTCGTCTGTTTCCCTCAGTGATTCTGACTTGACTATAGAGTGACATCAAGAATTGACGAGAAATATTATTTGATATTTAAGTTAACCATGAAGTGCCATTAAGAATCATCGAGAAATAATGTATGGGTTGTGATCGGACAAAGAAGTGTTTTTTGTTGCACTTCTACACCGGAATCACAAAAGTGCATCATCAGTGTGCTGACTAGATATGTGTATCATGGTAACAGATTTTTTTTAAAATATAGTATATCGTGGCAAAATAATAATCACTTATTGCATCATATATAATACATTAAATACATCTAACGGCGCTTTCTTTCTGCTTTAATCATAAAATTTTTGAGTATCTGAGAGCAGATTTACTGATGTTATAAAATTTTGAGACTACTCTATCCTGAACCTTTCGGCATCTCTACATTGCGTGTGAAAAACAATCTCTGAATCCCAAGTTTTTAATTTTAATTGTTAAGCGATACGAACAAAGAGGTAAAGTCAATTTGAACACACTCTCAACAGGGATACCCACGAGCACGGGTTTGTGCTGAAAATATAGGCCAACTAGCCCCAGAGGAGTAAGTACGTTTGCAGTCGAACACGGGTCACCAGAGAACTGGACGCTAGAATTGGACTCTCACACATATAGATGGGCTTAATTGAGTTTCGTAAATGAACTTACAAGTGATAACTGTGGAATTCTATACAGGCCAGGCTTAACAACCTTTTAAATACAAACTCTGATAAATCTGTATTCTGGAAACGAAAAAAAAGGCCTATCAGCGCTGTGAGGGTTCGAGATTCGAACTCAACCAGTCGAAGAGATGAATTCAATCCTCTACAGCGCTCACTGCTTCATTTTCAGTCACTAAGAGATATTAAAATTATAAAAATAATTGAGGCAAAGTGAAATTCACAGCCACGTATTCACATTATGTGAGGTAGTGATTTAATGATTACCCCTGATAATGAATTAAAGCGAGTCATTATGGTGAATCTAGGGTTTCTATTGAAACACTTGATAAGTTGATTAAGCACTTATGTGTCTTGGCTCAGAAAAAACTCAATGGTGTATTTTGATGCATCAAAATAGGGGAAATTTTTTGCAGTGAAGAGACGAAACTTCAGTTTACAATAATGCTCTGCTTTGTGGTATATGAACACGTTTCGTAACTGTAACAAAACTACTGATTTACTGATTTATTATTAAAAACGAAATTTTGGAGCCAAGCGTGGATCAAGAGCAAAAAATTAAAAAAGAAAACCCTCGTACGTATATCTCTCTTTATACAAAGATACGTGTGTTATATTGCTGCAAGGATTATTTATCCCAATGCATTCCTAGGGAAAAAAGGGATTTGTATCAAAGAACAGTTAATAACAGCACCCGAGGGGGCTGCCTCCCTCTGTAGGGGATGGGACGAATAGTAAAATTTTACGGTATAGCTACGATGACCCGATCCCTAGAGCAGGAAACATCTACAGTAAGCGTGTCCAAACTTTCTTTCGTATGAGGAAAGCTGTTAGAAACCCTGTAAGGGATGTAACTTGACAAAGAAGTGAATTATAGAACTTGCTGTATCATAAGTATGGGATGAGGCAGGATCAATAAACGATGAAAAAATTATTGTTTTGTTGCAGTATTTTCAACATCGGCATATTCGAAACGCCACTGATATCAAATCTGTAGAGTTCAAAAATTTGCTGGATTCTCATTTAACTTCTTATGGTCTATCTGGTCGCCAGTCGCCAATGCACGTGACACCTCTATTAAGCGACGACCGAGAGAGAAACCAGCGTTTGACGCCGTGGTGTCTTCTGTGGGTCGTCTCAGACTCCTCACACGTGGGGTGACGTGAACAACATCACCTGGACTTCTTCCGAAGACTCTCAAGGTAACTCAAGGTAAGGTAACATTGCCAATGTTTAGGCCAGACAGATGAGCGTAATAAATTAGTATGTTGCATCAGATTCGACTTACGTTATTACTACTACTTTTAATGTTGAAATGATAACCATGGTAATGCTATGCTGGCTGGAACTTGTGGAAGTTCGACATAAACAAGGTTTAGTTCTTCGATGATATTACAGTCTGGTATGATACACACGAAGTTTCAAAATATGTCTGAATCAGACAGCAAATCCTCTAGCTGTGTTTTGCGAGCAGGAGCAGCAAAAATATATATATATATTTTGTCGCCTCTTCTTCCTTGCCAAGATGGTATCCAAGATGTCAAATTTTCCCCTCCCTAATATCGAAGTTTCGCGGTCGTACTAACAACTACTCCAACTAACTAACGAAGTGACAAGAAGAATGATTATCTAGATTAGAAAAATGATAATTCTATGTTGAGACAGACAACTGTGTAAATTGGAAATAATAATTCAACTTCTACGTCTATAATCGGTATAATTCTGCTTCACGTTCATTTGGTACTTTTCCATTTTTAAAAGGAAGTGTACCAATTTATTTGAAGACCAGCTGATTCTCAACACAGCGAACTCTACCGTTTCGAAACAAGTTTATTCTAAATAGTTATGGCCTAGTTAACAGTCGAGATAGGAAAGATCCGATGTCACATGACTATATTCCATACTAGTTGCTAGATACGCAACAGAACTTCTAGCTACAAAGTGCGCAACAGAAAAGAGGTGCAGCTGTGGCTGGCAAAAGTTTCCTCGTGGCTCACACTAGAGCTGTAGGTGGACTTCCCAGATAGAACTTGTAATTGATTGTGGGCGACATATTAAGCAGGCAAGTATTCAGAATATTAACAGATTATGAATCGTTGAAGGTAAACGTATTATGAAAATTGAAACCGTAAATGTTCAGTGGTTTTGTTACAATTACTAAACGTGTTCATATACCCCCAAGCAGAACATTATTGTAAACTGAAGTTTCGTCTCTTCACTGGAAGAAATTTCCCCCATTTTGATGTATCAAAATACACCATTGTGTTGTTCCTGAGCCGAGACACAGAAGTGATTCATCGGATTAAAAACCATGACGCGGTTTAATTAACTTTAGTATAACTATGATATCAGGGGTAATCATTAAATAGCTACCTCACATAATGTGACTAAGTCGCTGTGAATTTCGCTTTGCCTCAATTATTTTCATATAGTTTGAGTGTCTGCTAGTGGCTGAAAAAGAAGCAGTGAGCGTTGTAGAGAAGTAAATTCATCTCTTTGACCGGCTGAGTTCGAATCTCGAACCCTCACCGTACTGATAGGCTTTTTTCTTCGTTAGCAGAACACAGATTTATCAGCGTATGTACAAGTATGTACATACAAGTTTGTTAAGCCTGGCCTGTATTGGATTGCACAGGCACCTTTTGTAAGTTCATTTACGAAGCTCAAGCCCCTCTATGTAGGTGTGTGAGAGCCCAATTGTAGTGTTCAGTTCTCTGATGACCCGTGGTCGACTGCAACCGTACTTACTCCTCTGGGGCTAGTTGGCCTATACATTCAGCACAAACCAGTGCGCGTAGGATTCCCTGTTGAGACTGTTGTCAAGTTGACTTTACCTCTTTGTTTGTAACGCTTAACAATTAAAATTAAAAACTTGGGATTCAGAGATCGTTTTTCACGCGCAATGTAGAGATGCATAAAGGTACAGGGCAGAGTAGTCTGCAAACCTCAGCCATGACTTTATACGAAGAAATTTGTACTGTCAGTGTTTGTTTAACTTGCCTAGGATTGACTGTTAAAGGAAACACTTTGAGACTTTCTCCTCGCTCTATCACGAAAGTGTCGGGCGGTTACAGCGATGCATTGAAAGAAACCTTTCTTCCTGGAACGGACATTGTCGATGTCATAGAAACTTGTCCGCCATCAGTTGGCTACCGGATAGTAATTGGAGTAACTCGTGGGGGCGCAATGCCGCCAAGTACGTTACATTTCGGGTCTTATCCCGGGTTTGAGAGCGGTATTGCCTATGCGGAGCTCAGTCATCGGAGTGGGCTGGAGGTCGGCACGCCGGATACCGTTTTCGACAACGGTCCTGCCGACACCGGGGTCAGCTATAGTTGAACCAAAACAGAATCTACTATTTCGAAGTCAGGTGGCGGCAACGCGGCTGCAAGCGGAGTGGTGCCCGCTTGTTGACGCAAATGGTTTGGTAGCCATGCATCTGGAGACAGTGTGATCCGAACTACAAATTTTGGGTAATGTTGTACAAACGGATCCTGCAGTTTCTAGTTTCGGGTAAATAATACTGAAGGATCAACTATGGAAAGAAGTATTATGCATATTAACTTATTGTGGAGCAGTCATTTATTTTATGTATTTTTCCATACGCAATACGCCTGCTTTCCTACTTGCCTCCCCGTAAAGGTAATAGCTCTGCCCCTTTATTACAGCCCGTGGAGTTTCAGCTGGAAGTAAAGTTTTCAGAGTGTCTGCGTATCTGTCTTTCTGCTAAAATACCTGCAAAACCTGTATTTTTTCGTACGATCGTATGAATGCTAGCTTCAATAGCGGAATGCCAGGATGTTTAATAGGAGGAGGTAGGAGATCGAAACCTGAACTTTTCCGGCAAGGTTGACTCTGCCCATCTTATGCAGATGACTAGTGAACTGGACCACCGAGAGACTGAGGGATTGGATGAAAAAAAAAAAAACTGCGAATAATATAGGACTTTCGGTATGAGCTTATGCATTCCCAATAAATTAAGATAGCCCTGTGTATAGAGCTGTGATGTGTCTGTGAGTGCTGGGAATAACTACTACCTATTCCTTTTTACTTCATATTATTTTCCAGCAAGCACGGTTTTCACTAAGCACAAAGTAGATATTTTCTAGGAATACAGGCTAGTAGCAAGATGGAGAATGAGGTCAGGAAATGTAGCTCGCTTACCATGTTGGTTTTACGGCTTTAAAAAAAGGACGTCAAACATGAAAACAAGTCTGCAATCGTATAAAAGAATGTTAAATGTTCAAAATTACATGAATGATATTCATGCTGGTTACAGTTTAGTATTTTTTTATTAATAATACCTTCTGTATTTATGTATGTATTTCCAGCAGTTATATTTTTAATCTTACTGTTTTCCGGCATATACTGTAGCTAATGTATTTAAGCGTATTATGGATTCACTGAGACTTGTCGTAACATTACAAGACCTACTGTATCATTGGAACAATTCCTGATTTTTTTGTTTAGTGGTGACCGTGCTTGCTTGAAAATAATATCATGAAGTAAAAAGGAGTAGGTAGTAGTTTTTTCCAGCACTCACAGACACATTACAGCTCTACTGTATAACTAGGGCTATCCTGAGCTTTTTTTAAATTTCTCTCAGCTTAGAGATACTTTTTTCACTTAACGTAGGGTACCTTTGTCTAACCCAATGCACCTCATCTCTGAAGTCACATTAGTAGCTAAAAATTGTGAAACGTCGTAAAACTGCTGGTTATACCGTACTCTACCCTCTTGCTGCAACATTTATGTAGCTTCACTCCACAATTCTTTTTAGTGTGTAGGTCGCCCCACCTTCTGCTGTGTGAATATCCTCCTTGGTTATGATAATGTTATATATTCTTTCATTTCGTTTTCTGATGCCCACAACTGGTTTAGCTGCTGCTCGGGCCTGGCGGTGCGTCGCATATCATTGGAGCAAGGACAGGGCGGTCGCTAATAGGGCAACTAAACAACTGCCGTGTCTGAAGCCCTGGCGTCAGTTGAGAGACGCAAAAGTACCGATGATCATCCTGTAGGATATTCTAAAAAAACATCTTTGAATATCTTTAAATGCAATCCATCTGTGTATGGAATTATTTCAGCCTGTGAATATCTTATGCATCAATGAATCTAAATGAATGAACCGCAAAATGTGAACATCCGCTTATTATCCAATCCACATGTTGGGCCGCAACAGGCATCAGGTGGCAGCAGGTGCCCACTTGTGTTTACATGGTCTAGGTGATATAATCAGCTGCTAATTATTAGGACTGGAATCTAAGTGGTAGGTCATATTCCAGTTTCTGGATTTACTTTTATACATAGTTGAAAATTAGGTAGCACCTGGAGTTCATTCGTCAAGGGAATAAACGGCTTGTGCAGAGGGGTTTCAGGGCACCAATCTCCCAAATTTCTATCAGTTACTGTCTTCAGCAGTAAATATTAATCAAGTTTTTCTGTTATGAGATTTCATTCTTGTTTTATTATTTCGGTAAAAGCGCAACGGCTGTACCCTTCCTCTAGTTCCTGAAAGAATAATGAATTAATTAATTTTTTATTAATGGTTTATTATGATTGTTCAAGTGACACTCCGTAGCTAAAAGTATTTTGCCGCCAACAATTTTATGACAAAAAAGTTCAAAAAACGACTAAGTTTAAAGTTGCCCTTCTTATAAGCCTTTGGTATAACTGTGCGTTCTATAATTGGCAGACATATCTACTACATGTATCCATTTATTACAGCATAAAAGAATTGCAAATAACATAAGCTCTAAATAAGTTGAAAATAATTCTTTGATACAGTTATAAAATATAGCATTCGTAGACGAAAAAGCGGTTGGCCATCCTCAAATAGAAAAAAAGATAGTTTTAAATATTTGAATTTGAAACGTTTTTCTATTCAACTTTGCGTTGATTGGAACCTTGTGAAGGATTATACATACTAATGTGTAGCCTAAGGGAAGCTTTTTGTTCTCTCTGTTTTTTTCTACTACTTGAAGTCAACTGTCATTATCAGGTAACTCCGACACCCATAGTATTCATTTAATCACTTAGTAAATATATACCACCGTATTATTCCCCCAATGTCCAGAGCTTCGCATGAGAAAATATATTTTTTAATAGGTCCAAAGTCTCTCGAGCCTAATTAAGTATATTATTTATCTTAGAGAAAAACTTCATTCTATGTTATATGAATCTAGGTTGTTATTTGTGCTTCTTGTGTAGGAGATAGCAGTCAGAGGTTACCCTGTACGGCATGACAGTCTGAATTCGTTCAACTATAAGGTTAATATGAGTTTTGTATTACTTATGCTTGCTTTGAACTTCAGTCTAAACTGAGATTAGTATAAGAATATGCATCTCATGCGATGCCTACTATTTATTACATGAATTAACCGAGGATCAGCGTATTTTATGAATATTTGTAAGCCACTGAATAATAACTCGAGGAGCAACATGATTTAAGAAATTATCTTACACACAAAAAAAAAATTGCTGTACAACAGCGGGTGAGAAATTCGGTTTTCAGCTATATCGTTCCTCAACTCTCTTTTAAATGATCAAACTAATACACTCCTATAGATTAACTTCTATCGACTGCGTTTATTGAAAACCAGAGTAGTGCTGCATAAGAATGATTTTATACTGCACATAAATTTTTTAATCAATGGGGATGTGGGTTAAAAAAAAAAAAACTCTGCTAGGAATAAATCATAATACTGTCCTACATCAGCATAATATTTTATATAATTTATATGTCGTATACCACGCACATGCTGCTCAGGTTTATGGTAAGGAAAATTTACTACTGCCTAAACTCTGATGATTGAGCCGAACTAATTATTAGTATAAACAGAAAAAAAAGTATATTGAATATAAAAATATATGATATTCAGCTGTCAGTGACTCTATTATAGTTCCTTATTAGTTTACATCTATGATTCTATGGCCATGTAAATTCGTTTGAGCCAAAGCACAAAAGAGACAAGCTGAACAAATCTGTGAATTTACAACTGCTTACGTTGAATTTATAACTGCGCAAAAGGTGTACAGCTGCGCTTTAGAATCAACCCTGTCTGATGGCAGCAATTGGTGTCTAAGTTTCCTCGTCGTCTATTCTGAAGTCATGCGTTCTTGTTTCCGTCTTTTATTATTCACAACTCGTTTTATTAATACATGGGCTTGGCTGTATGGCGCATATCAACAAGGCAAGGTCACTGCTGGACTCATAATGGGGAGTATATAATTCCTGCATCTTGTATCCCTGCTTCAGTTGAGAGACACACTAGGCCTTCCGAACAACCTCAAGATATTTCTTCTTCTTCTGTGGAAGAGACTGCGTTCTGGCTGCGAATAACCTCAAGAGAGGGCTCTGAATATCATTGAATGGGATTAATGTGTATCAGTGATAGTTTCTCCTGACGAATATTTTAAGCAGTATCCTGAGAACATCGTGCAAGATATTTTTTCCTCTGTCTGAGACACTTTTGTCAGCAAAGATCCCAGCGCAGACTCCAATGATCGCCGGCATTGACCACTTGAATCGTGCAGAAGCGTTCGTTATCAGCAATTTTTCTTAAAGATCAGGGATACGTGCAGAACCTTTAGAGACCAGCAAAGGTTTAAAAAACTGCAGAACACTGGTTGTGCTTCGAGAGGTCTGCAAGAAATCGTCCAAGTTCGTTTATGTTCGCCCAAAGTGAGACCAATTCGTTGCAGTGAAAAATAGAGGGTAGGTATATCTCTTGGGCAACATTACGTGTCAGAATCATCCCCACTGTAATCATTCATTGTTTTAATCTTCTGGAAATTCTGGCACCACGCATTTAGTGAAAGACTAATAAACAATGGTTTTCAAGAGAATCACAACAATTATATTATTATTCGTATCATATTTCCATAGTTCTGCGATCGCCAGCACTTTCAGCATCTACTTTGCCTCTCCTCCAGTTAAAGAACAGTCTCGTGCGCATGTGAAACATGTCGGTACCTATACTGACCGAGGAGAAGATTATGACTTTGTAGGTGGTAGTGGTACTTATGACATCGACGAAAGTGACTTACGTACGATGGAAAAGATTGTTCGTAATATGACGAAAAACCCACATTTGGTTTTACCGCGAGTGTTGTACAGTCAATTACAGTCATTCAGCGCTGATGAAGATGATAACGAAGAAGATGTCGATATAGCAATTGACTATGTTGTATGCACAGATGGACAGATAGCAGATGATTTTGGAGATTGCAGGGAACCGTACTATTAGTATACCACACGTACTGAAGTTAACGATTCCAAGTTCAGCTGAAAACGCTCACCATTTCGGTAAAACAGAAAACCGGTGTTGATTGCTGTGTGGGATGACATTCAACCCTCTCAGCTGTTTTCCGATACAGGTGGGCACTTGCTACTATTTACAGTCACCTGCAGTCCAACCGCGAGAGAACAATACAGGCCTTCAACTTTTTTACTTCTCCGGCAGGGCGCCAGAGGCGGCAAGGCCTCTCCTCCGCTAATCGTATCGCCTAGGTAGCTGGAACCGTGGTCTTCTCTGTATGATGTTAGTAACGTAAATAACGGTGTGATCTATTGCTCTAGAATATTCAAAGTGCACTTTCAGGATTTTGCTCATGATGTACCTGTAATCTAAGCCGTAATTATTGATGGTCGTGTGTCAGAGGGAGTGGCGGCTCTTACAGAGAGACTGCATGTAGTTGCAGCAGCTCGTACTGCTATTCAATAAATGTTATCGATAATGCTCAATACACTGTATATTTTTCTTAAATTCTTTCTTTCTTCCCGCATCGCTTGAATCCTAAGCTTTGTGGCAATAGCCATACCCTAGATAAAAAAAGGCAAAAAAATTCTATCGTGGCTGGAACTGTGAAACAGTTGCTTATATTTTGGTTAGTAGCCGCCCCTGGTGTTGATGGTCATTTAAATAGCATGACACTGTGTAATTAATTATTACAAATTGTATACATACTCGCAAATGTGTGTTAATGGTATGCTTATCTGTTGACTCTCGTAGTAGTTCATGTTGCTGGTATGATTCCATTAGTGATTCGTTGTATCTTATCCTACTTAATATTACATACAGACTATCTTGTAGCGAATAGTTCATGTCTATATTGTGCAGGCAGAAGTGTTGTTTAAATGCATTTGACAAGTTTTTCTATTCATCATATGTATATAATTAGCAAGGCCATATCATGTCGCTTGTACCGAATGCTTCCGCTCATATAAATACGGGAATTTTTCTTTGCTTGAATGACCCTGTCACTGATTTTATTTTTTATTTTTTGGCTTACTGTCATAAGCTGTAATTTAGTTTTGTTCTTTTTGTGTTTAAATCAATAATCTTCTCCTTTTCAACTAGTTTATCCTTAAAAAAATTTTCTTGTAAATTTATTGACTCTAGAAGACGAACGTTGCAGAGTAACTGAAGGGACGAGGCTATTGAGGGCTACGCCTACCTTAGACGCTCATACGACTGCGAAATACTGCCGTCAAAAGGTAGACGATTGGCATGGCATATAAGTTTCCTGCGATAAATTAACATCTGGAGTGCACAACGAAACTATTTTCAATAATACGGAAAGTAAGTGAATGCTGTAAAAAAAAAAAAAAAATAAAATAGATAAATAAAATAAAATATCTAAATTTGAGGCCTCTTTTTAAATTTAAAATAAATAAAGGTAGTTCTCTTTGAAAGAACATCGGTTGTTCAAAAGCTGAAAGAAAGCCAGCGGATGTATATGGCCTTTTTTATAATTTTTTTGATTTAATTTCATTTTTTAAATTACAATCATGCTGTATAAAAGCATTGGAATGCAAGTTGTTCTAGACTGTAAGGATAATATTAATTTTGCATCTTTTGGTACTTCATACTTGCAATGACTTGTATTTAGTAGCTACTGTTTTGTGCTCCTTTGTATTGAGTTTCCTTAGATCAAATGTTAGAAATAAAGATCTTATCCTATGATTTTGTTTCAATTTCTCATTGCCCACTGCAATTTTTATTATAACGAATTTCAATGTCTGACCATCGCTAAAGTCAACATATTATTTCATAGTCACAAGCGCTGGTTTGGCAAACTTAACAAATTTCGTCTTAAGAATTGTTAAATTATAAGTATAACTATACATTACTTCCTGGTCCGAATCCCACGAGTCTCCAATGTATCTATCTAACACGACTGTGAGTTGCCTTCGTGACATTTTTGAAGAGAGTGGGACGAAGAGTTAGTTCGACATTTTGGATAGCAATTATTTCGTGAAGGCTGTGAGCCTCCATGTATGGTGATGAGCGTTGCAAGTTAAGATCTCGCTGTGGCAGAGCGAGGCAGTGCGTTGCTTAACGCAAGCGTGCCTGTTATTTCTGGCAGCGCTGGCCTTTTGGTTGAGGCATACTTACTTACCTGATTACTTGATGATACAAGCCTGCTCCAGGTCCACCGCAATACGTGCGTTGGGTAGAACGCGTCTCCACTACGACGTCAGGAACTGGTCGCCCTACCGATTGTCGCTCAATAGGGGTGTCAAGTGCATCGGCGATACTACAGGTTTATCTGGCACTTTCAGTAAGTATGCGTCCAGTAAGTTTTTTAAATTTCACAGTCTCTGTACCGGTGACATTTCGGATGTGACGTGGCATTTTGTGGAATAATCTCGCCCCCCGAACCGCGAAACTATTAGAATACTTTGTGGCCATTGCGTCACCACCAGTTTTGATCGGAATTCGCACGTCACAAGTGCTACTAATACGGTCTGAGTGTTTGGCCTGGATTCGTCCATTGACGTTGACAGTAATGCCTTCTAGAATTTTCCACATATATATGATCGTAAAGCGCCCAAATCTCCTTTGAATGGAGCACATTTGAAATTGAACAAGTCTTTCATGATAGTTTAAATCTTGCATGCCCCGGATTTTGGCAGTAAACGACCGCTGGATAGCCTCAAGGCGCTCTAAGTCTTTCCGTTTGCTTGGCATCCAAAGAGGTGAACAGAATTCAATCCTTGGCAGTATCAGTTGTTTCTATAAGGTGAGCATTGTGTCTGCCTCCCATGAAGAGAAAGTTCGAAGCACCATGTTACTACTTGCCTATAGTAACAACTCGAGCCACGTGATCTTGAAAAGTGGCATTATCATGTATTCTCACCCCAAGATCTCTTAAAATTTGCTTTCTCTCGATTTCACTCCCACGCATACTCTACGTGATCCCCGGGTTCGAATCCTGTGGATCTCTAATGCATAGAAATATATGCAGCATTTATAATTAACCTCATGTATATTATAAAATAGGGTGCAAAAATTCAGAACTAAGAGCTAAGAGATTTCCACAGAAATTAAACTCTTACAGGCTACAGCGAGATGATAGGACTGTCAATGTCGTCGGTAATTTATATGGAGCCATTGGAGGAAAGCGAGCTCCAAAAACAAACTTTAGAATAAAAAAACATTCATAATGCAAAGTATACAGTACAAAATAAACAAGATAGTAAAAAAATCAAGTTACAACACTCGAATTCTGCTTTGGATGCTGAGTGAAAAACAATATGCACTTCAGCCAGATAGTCAATATCGTAAGGGTACTCAATGAGAAGAAGACTAATAACATTGTAAAGAGAAACTAAAGATAGGCGCATTCAGACACTGTAAAAAAAATCACTGAGTTCATATTTATCTGTGCACTGAGAGTCATATCATAATAGTGAAGTACTTTTTTAACTGTAAAATTAAACCATCGCTGAAATTTAAATATCGCTCAACGAACAAAACGTATCGTACACTGGTTCTGCAGCGTAAATTTTAATCCTTATAAGCAACGTTTATCATTGTTAACGTTTTTATTAAATGCATCAATAATTACTGTAAGATATAAAAACATCACCTCCTGCGCCCATGATACGAAACTTATGACATTTGCATCATAGTAGCTTAGGAGACTCTTGTAAAAATACTACTCACGTTTCACTCGATTTTCACAATAAAACACCAGTAAACGAATATCACGTAAGTATGGGTATTCAAAGTAATGACGAACGATAAACTTACAATTGAATGCACTGGATCACTGACAAGGTTCAAATTTCAACATGTGTAACATGCAAATGGCTAAGATGACAAATGCGATAAACTGATTAGTCTAGACTATAGAGAGAGAGTTGCGGGGAGCAACTGTCAACAAACCAAGAAACTTGTAAATAGATGGCTGATTATGTGCTTGGCAATGAGTACATTTATATTTCGTGGACTCACAGATCATGACACAAATTTTCACAATCACCTCAAATAAAAATCTTAGACTATCCCCAAAACTTACGGCATTCGTAAATTTCAGAAGCCCCATATTTTTTCCGATCCTACCATATATTCAGCACTTAGAATACGTTCTAACACGTTGTAGCTTAGTACTTCATTTTCAGATTATTGCTATAATATTAGATGAAGTCATTTCTAGCTAACTACTGTTAAATCGCCACAATCCTGGTGATTGTTCTTTTGGTTGGTAGTAATATTGATATATTCCAAGTTGAACACTGCAGTCAGTTGTCCTGCAGTGAAACTATCTGATGAACACTGTTTGCTGGTGAAAATTTTGTGGTTTTAGACAGTTACGAATGTGGATACGGATATGGATATGGTGTCCTCAACGGGCATGGAAGAATCAGTTGCTCCATAACCTAATGAATGACAAACTCCTTGTGATTGTCCAATCGTTGATCGGTACACCACTTCGGTACACCACATCGGTACACCGATGAAACTCACAGGCGGTGAAACTGGGCGCTGGACTCTCTCAAAAATACCAACCACCCGAAACCGGAATGGGACTTTATGGCGCCGATTTTTTGGCACGATTTTTTGGCGCCCAGTTTTTTGGAGCCGATGTTGTGGCATCGAAACTATTTTTTTACTATGACCCCCCACTCAAATCCAGTATTTTTTGTTGACATATTTAGGTAAAATAAGGCAATCTAAGACGGTATTCACGAATAACATTTTCGTCTGAAATGCTTAGTTTTCGGACATTTTACTTTGAAGTTCTTATTGTTTTTCTATTACGGAAAATAACCACACTGGTACAGTGTAATGGAAAAAGAAATTCATAGGTTTCATAGGCTATTTCTCCATAGAAAAATACCTGGAACTTCAAAGTCAAATATCGCGAAAACTTATTCATGAAAAAAGTCTTGGAATGCCTCATTTTACCTAAATATGCCTACAAAAATAGTGAATTTGAGCGGTGGGTAATAGTAAAAATTTACTGCGCCGAATATTTTGGCGCCCAATATTTAGGTTAGGTTAGTTTAGGTAAGATTAGGTTAGGTAATGTTAGGATAGGTATGGTTATGTTAGGTATGGTTAGGCTAGGCATAACTAGGCTAAGCATGGTTAGGTTAGTTATGGTTAGGCTAGGTATGGCTAGGCTAGGCATGATTAGATTAGGTATGGTTAGGCTAGGTATGGTTAGGCTAGGTATGGCTAGGCTAGGCATGGTTAGGTTAGGTATGGTTATGTTAGGTATGGTTAGGCTAGGTATGGTTGGGCTTGCTAGGGTTAGGTTTGGTATGGCTAGGTTAGGAAAAGGGCCGTTAGAATATTTGCATTGTTTAGCCCACAATCACGAGTTGCATTAAATACATAACTTTAGTCATTGCAGTATAGTATTGATGTTATCTTCTTGAGTATGAGACAGTTGACAATCGCATTTTAAATATTGTTCGAATATTTCAACATTAGTTTTTAGATGTTAATCTGATATAACAGGTTTTATAGAAATTCCTTCTAGTCCACATATCCTGTTGCAATTTCAATCAGCGCCGAAATATTCGGCCCAAAAAATGTGGCGCCGAAAAAATCAGGGTGCCAAAAAGAGATCGATGCCCAATAAATTGGCGCCAAAAAGTACCGGACCCACTGAAACAACACTGTGCCGAAATGATGTCAGCTCCGAAAATACGGGACATAGGGGAGTGACGGGGCAAACCTTCCCGTATAGAGTAGCAGAGACAGAGACGCTCAGTTCAGCATCGTGCCAAGACTGACTCACTTAAATTACGATCCTAAATGTCTTCGCAGAATTTATGTTATCCATTAGTGTTTCATATTCTGATACCGGTAGAGTAGAGGGTTTCAACTATTGACTAAAAACTTTCCTCTCCTCAGAAAGAAAATTAGCTCTGAAGCTGTCCTTCAAAACAGGTACAATGTATCACTCAACACTTTTGCGTGTTCGCACGCAATTTCTGCGACAGGGCAGCAAAAAACAAATATTTGGTCTCTGCTATCACTAGCAATACCTTGTTATAGTGCCGTAGGATTTTTTCTTTATTTACATAGTCTACCGTCTCTTTCGATATTTTGCATCCGTGGCGGTTCCATCATTGTATTACTAGTAGCTGTGCGCACTTATTTAAAATTACCGCGGGTAACTGTGAGGTGTTGTACATCCTGAATTCACGCTCCACTTTGCAAGTGGAATGCGCATCGAGAGCAGATGAGTCAAATGTAGCTGGCCGTGGACCTATATTCGGCCGGATCTGTTATCAGCCTATAGCTATTGTGAAATGCATCATGAATCATTTTCTTAGTAAATTTTAGAAGCAAGGAAGGGGTATGATAATGCAGTACACAGCGGGGTTTTCTTTTTCCTTTTAAAGTTACAGGCGAGCTGCAGCGCATCCTATATGTGTTATTATTAATATACACCAGACTAGCAACGTGAGAACGGAGGAAACTCCATAAGGTTATCAACCGCCACGCAACCAGCCCAGCAAGGGAAGAAAGAAGGAGAGAATTAAAGATCCCAGAACCACCCTGTTTACAAATTGCTTAAAGCTGCCAATACGCGCACCAACATAGGCAAAGCTATCAATATTTAGGTGGATCAGCATTGGCGAAGAGGCCTCACCTCTATTTTGTTTTCAGTCTTGGTCGCGTGTGGGTACATAAAACTTTCAAGCTTGACGGTATTGACTGTTCTCGGTGTAAATTCTCGTCATAAGAAAATAATTCATTAGTGTAACTGTGAACGTTTTTACGAGTTCATTCTGGTTGTACTGAATTCTGCAAAGTGGTGAAAATAACAAATGTTTGCCCTGAATGACTGCGTTTCCTTAGCCTGAATACCAGAGCCTAATCATGATATATATTTTGTTGAGGAAAATATACATTCAGCTAGCTGGAGAAATAAAATGTGAAGTCACGAATAGAAGACGAATAGGTTAACTGCCAAAGCTCAGGAATGATGTTAAACCACTTTAGCTTTTATACTCAATAAACTGCCGAGTGCAGGTAAATTTAGAACAGAGCCTCATTTTCAAATTCTGTTCAGCAAAATCACATAGTGAATAAGCCACAATGCCCTGGTGGTATATAATTTTCATTGGATGTGCCGAGGGCTCTTCCATTAATTTGATAGATAATGAATGAAATTTTTGCACTCGTCGAAAAACACGGTGAGATATGAAAATGGAAACATTCGCCTTTTGGGTGATTTACTTTGCAGGCAGACTTGGATAAGTGAGGTGCAACATTGATTCTGGAGTGAAGCTCGACACTTCCTGTGTGCTGTTCTGTGAGAATATAACCGGACTGAAAGCTGTTCTAAATTTTTGTGATCAATTGAACTTCTGTCGCTTATACACATATGACGTATAAGGAATAGGCCGCGCCATTAATGATAACCCTGCGATTTTCATCATTAAACATTATTTTCAAAAAATGACCTCGAGATTCCTCATGAGTTGTTAACATATATATATATATTTTTTAAATTTGACAAAGAGATCCACCAGAGTTTCAGAAAATATACTCGTGGTACCTCATGAGTTTTAAATCATTTCTTATCGAGATCAAAAATTCTTCCGATGTAAGCAAATTTTCTGGATAAAGTAGACTGAGATTCCACGGGTAAGTGAATATATGTCAACTCTGGACTGGGTTATTATGCGACGCCCTACATTAATTCTCAAAACGCAAAACTATTTCGTGTTAAGCTCTTGTGTATCTATGTTAGGCATATATTTATTATATCATAGGCTGAGCGACGCAGGATACAGTTTTGCATTATATTGCCATAAGAAGAGACCGAAATTTTGCAGTAAATGCCTATAATGCCGAAAGCGATATAAGCGCCTATAATGCCATAAATGCCTATATTAGGCCAAAAACGCCTTTATAATGCCATATGTGCCTACTAATGCCAAAAATATGCCAATTTTGATTCTAGAGCCCATTACGATAATTTAGCGCTATGAATGTGCCAATGCGCAGATTCGAACGTCAGCAGATTCGAACAATTTACAATCATATATGTTTGGAAAATTCTGGAACGTATCACTGTGAATGTAAATGAGCGGATTGTCGCCAGACACTCGGAAAAAACTGGAAGGACCTGTGATATCCGTATCCCAAGCAGAGATGGTGAAAAAGCTGTGGCCACAAAATATTCTAATAGCTTCGCTGTACAAGGAGCAAGATTGTTTAACAAAATGCCTCGGCATATTCGAAACGCCACTGATATCAAAACTGTAGAGTTTGAAAATTTTCTGGATTCTGTAAATTCTTCTTATGGTCTATCTGTTCGCCAGTCGCCAATGCACGTGACACCTCTATTAAGCGACGACCGAGAGAGAAACCAAAGTTTGACGCCGTGGTGTCTTCTGTGGGTCGTCAATGACTGCACACACGTGAGGTGATGTGAGCAACGTCACCTGGACTTCTTCCGAAGACTCTCAAGGTAACTCAAGGTAAGGTAATGCAATACTTTATAAGCGATGTAAACTGCCTTGCATGCATTGATAATGACTGTTACCTACGTCCAAAAGTTATATGATTACTCTCTTTTCAGTTGCTTATAGTTAGTTAGTTACAGTCCGAGGTTCTTAACGTAGATTCTTGAAGGAAGAAATGTACAATGTGTTGGAAATCTTTCCCCGAGCGTTCTGTCATATCCAGTCTACATGTGTGACATCTGACGAGTTTGAAAGGTCTTTTTCAAAACTAAAGCAGGCTAATATTTACATTTTCGACCAGTCAAATGGATTCATATTAAATGTGTCTCTATAGAGATTAACGCGTCCTGAATTGAATCCAAAGCTACTGTACCTTTGCACTAAACCTAAGAAAATTACTCTACCCAAAACTGTTTCTGTAGAACACTTATTATTACTAGATCACTCTGAGAGCACATACCTCCCCCAAGTAAGGCTACGGTAACGGAAAATTCAAATTGGCTCTAAGTCCATGATTTTCTTTGTATGAGCTCCAAAATCTAATAATTTGTGACTTTTGATAGCGTTAAAACTTCACAACTTTTTCAGTTAGTCTGCAAACAAACGTTATGACAATATAAGTCAAACATACAAAAGAATCATCCGATCTGTACCAAAAATATAATCATTTATGTCTCTTAATATTACCAACAACTCCTGTAAATTTCATAAAGATCCATTCAAAACTTTTTTAATTATTGGCTAACCAACATTACGACAAACCGATCTGCACCAATTTCATTCATTTATGTCTCTTAACAATACTAACAACTCCAGTAAATTTTATAAAGATCCATTCAAAACTTTTTGAGTTATGCTGCTAGCAAATACTGTGACAAACATAAGTCAAACATACAAACGAACCAACCGATCTGCGCCAAATTCATTCATTTATGTCTTTCAACATTACTAACAACTTCAGAAAACTTCATAAAGATCCATTACAAACTTTTTGATTTATTGCGCTAACAAGCTTAAAATCAAACGCAGCAACAATCAAACAGATCATCTAAAAAAACTTGGTCATTTTATCTTCGTGATTTACCTAGCAATTCGTGTAAATTTCATAAAACGCCATCTACAACTTTTTGAGTTATGGCGTTGAGAAAAATGAGGGAGACAAACAAAGAAACAAACGGATACACGGGTCTTCTAACATACCTAACAATCCCTGTAAGATTTGTCAAAATCCGTTTTTAACTTTTTGAGTTATCTTAATGACAGGAAGGCGGAGAAACAGATAGACAAACCCGACGAAAATATAACCTCCTTCGCGGAGGTAATTAAAAAAAGTACCAAATATTTCTTAACTACCAATGAACCTCATTCAGATAAAAAAAGCATGCAGACAAAAAAGAAAATTTCAACAAACGGAAGAGAAAATTTCAACAAACGAACTCACATGAGAATCGGAATAATATGACAACCGGACTAACGAAAATAGGGAACTTGACAACCGGACTAACAAGACAACGAGACATAATGTTCATGCTGTTACTACATATTGCAGCATCATTAGATAGTTCTATCGACTTTAAATAGTAAAGGATTTTGCATTATACTCAGTAAATTTACTGTGACATAAAAATTAATCTTATATTAATGCAACATAAAAATATCAAATCTACTATATAATAATTCACGTCGTGTTTTTATTTATTTATTTATTTATATATTTATATCTTTCCTGTCACGCTCTATCGGAATAAGATAGAAGAAAATTCAGATTTCAAAATGTAAAAAAAAGTGGGGAACCTTGCAATTTTTTTTCGGCGAAAAAAAAGTGGGGTACCTTGCAATCTTTTTCTTCAGTATTAGATAGGGGAAAAACACAACTAATAAGATAGGAGAAACTTCAGATTTCAAAAGGCAAAAAAAAAGTTGAGTACCTTGGAATCTTTTTCTTCAGTATTAGAATCCCCTTTTTACTCCTTGCCAGCGGGGGTTTTCCCGAAGGGCTAACTTACTGCCGTCATTTATCGCACACGTGCACCAGTCATTAATAACCCAATATGCCGTCATTTACAATGACGGCTCGGGACACTAGTTTTTCTTATAATTCAGAATCATATCCTGACATGTACTCAGCCGAATGACATCTGTACGGATGGGTAAAATAACACTTTTTACATAACTATGCACAATTCCAATACATTGCAGTAAACATAATATCTCTCTTTTGCGACCGCATGCAGATGCCTAGTCAACCGGACTATCGAGAGACTTAATTGTTGTTGGAACTTGCACCACATATATATAATATATTTATAATGTGCGCAAGAAAAGCTGCTATTGCTGTAAGCCTTATTATCAGGAGTTCATGCTTTCTAATTAAATTAAAATAACCCTATTTATAGAGCTGTAGAGTATCTTTGAGTGGTGGAAAAACTAATCTTTGCCCTATGACATTTTTGTCATGCAATCACGATCCTTATTAAAATAAACTAGATAATTTCTAGGAATATAAGCTGCTGGGGGAAGTAGGGAGGAGCTAGGGATCATGGACATTTAGCATTCCTTTATGATATTCATCCTGCATCAAATTTTATGCCTTATTTTGTACTGATAAGGCTGCAGTATCTACATCCAGCATATTAATGTATGTTCACGGAACTTTACAAAACCTATTATTGCGCACAGTTCCCGAACATCGTGGATTTCGTGTAATTACTATTTCACTCAATAAAGTTAGAGAAGCTTACCTCACTTGAGCGAAGCCTATAATTTTCTATCACAATGCACCTCGTTTCTGCAGTCGCATGAATGGCTGAAATTTGTGAAATTTCTTGAAATTGCTGGTTGTACGCTGTTGCTGTTACATTTCTGTATCCTGGCTGTACAGTTCCTTACATGCTCTTGTTGCAACAACCAATTGTTGTTTAAGTTTCCTCCTTGCTCTTGCAATGCTATATATTCTTCGGTGTTCTGTGGCCCACAACTGGTTTAGCTGCTGCACGAGCTTGGCCGTGAGTCGCATGCAAGAGAAGCAAGGTCAGGCGGTCACTGATAGGGCAACTAAACAACTGCTGTGTCTGGAACCCTGGCGTCAGTAGAGAGACGTACAAGAATACCTGAATATCCTGTATGATATCCCAAGGAAACGTCTGTGAATATCCTTAATGTTATCCATCTGTGTCTAATAGTATTTCAGTTTGTTAATATCGTCATGCATCAATGAACCAGAAAATATAAACTTCCATCTATGTTCTAATCCACGGGCAAAGGTAAGCAGGTGGCCGCAGGTGCCCACTGTGTTTACACGGTCTAGGTAATTTAATCAGTCGCTAATTTTGTTATTACGACAGGAATCTCAGTTATAGTTCATGTTCTAGGGTCAAGATTTCCTTCGCAACATAGTTGAAAATTATGCTCGACACTTGAAGTTCGTTCGTCAAAGGAAGGGACGCCTCGTGTTCAGGGTCCCAGGACCTGTAATTTCTAACATTTAATATCGTCAGAGCAAATTTTTTTTTGTAACAGGTTTTTACACTTGTGCCGTTATTAATGTATAAGCTCAACGGCTGTAGCCCTCCTCTACGTAGTTCCAGAAGGAACTGCAAACTGCTTCGATTTTTTTTAGTAGCGATTGGTTAAAGCTATTCAAAAAAGTACCCGTAGCTAAAAATATTTAGTTGTTATCAATTTTATGGCAGAAAATTTCAAATAACTATTATCTTTAAAGCTGCTTATCTTATAATTCTTTGGTATAACTGTGCTTTTTAAAATTCGTAGACATATTATTTACATACGACATGTATCCATTGATTACCGCACGCAAGAATTGCCAATAACACTAGTTCAGAAACGTTTAATATAACAGGTATGCCCTCAAAGAGTAACTGTTGTAAAGTATAGAATTCGCAAACGAAAATGCGCTGAGCCATCTGCACATGGAAGAAAGAATTATAAATATTCTATATGTGCAAGAAAACTAGCTATTTATTTTTGCGTTGATTAGAACCTTGTGAAGGATCATATTGATGCTTCGACAAAGTGAAGGTGGCCGTTCTCATTCTCTCTTTCTATTTTTCATAATATTTTGTAGTCAACTGTCATCTCCAGGCTACTCGATCGCCATAATGATCAATTAGTAGCAAATTTAAACCAAAGTATTATTCTCCCTAATTTTGAGAGCTTCGTATCAGAAAAATGTATTATATAATTTTAAATTTTCTGATGCCTCATTAGGCATATTTTCTTTCTTATGGAAAACTTCATTCTATGTTATATGAATCTAGGTTTTCATTTGTGCTTTCTGTAGGAGATAGCATTCGAAAGTTGCGTTTTGTCTATACGGCATGACTGAACAAATTTATTCAGCTATGCCATATAATGTTACGATGAGGTTTTGTATGGCATATGCTTGCACTGCAATTCAGCATAATTTAGATTACTATAATAATGTCCATTTCATGAATAGCTACTTTCTATAACATCAATCAACACATACCGGATGTATTTTATGAACATTTGTAAGCTGTTAAATGCTGATTGAACTTTAGAAGTAACAAAATTCAAGAATATATCATACATATCAGAAGTAGTTGCTTTATTTGAAGACCAGAGTAGATACAGCACAGTAATTTTATACTGCACATAAAATTTTAAATAAATGTACGCATCGGCTTAAAAAAAAACCTTCCTTGAAATAAACACATTACTAACCTAATATTTTATAATTTATGTGTCATATATCATGCACACGCTGCGGGGCTTATTGTAAAGGAAATCTACTACATAGCAAACGCTGATTCGAGTTCCGAACCGTCAAGGAAGTAATGTAAAGTTTATGGACGATAATTACCTCCGCCAAGGAGGTTATGTTTTCGTCGTGTTTGTCTGTCTGTCACCAAGATAACTCAAAAAGTTATTAACCGATTTCGATGAAATTTACAGGGATTGTTAGGTATGTTAGGAGGAACAGATGATTAACTTTTGGTGAATATATGTCCATCCGTTTGTTTGTTTGCCTCATTTTTCTTCTCGATGCCATAACTCAAAACGTTATGGATGGATTTTGATGAAATTAAAATGAGTTGTTAGGTATATAACAAAGAGCAAATGACTAAAATCTGGTAACGATCCGTTAGTTTGTTCGTTCGTTTGTAATTTTTTTTTTAATTTCATGCTTGTTAGCACGATAACTCAAAAAATATTGAATGGATCTCTATGAAGTTTATAGGGGTTGTTAGTGATGTTAAAAGACATGCATGATAAAATTTTGGTGTAGATCGGTTTGTTCGTTTGTATGTTTGACTCATGTCTGTCATAATGTGGGTGATTTTAACATTGATCTCTCTCACGACCAGCCTCCTGTTAGACACGAAGCGTATTTTATTGATGAAATGTACTCGCGGCAGTTCTGGCAGGGAATCACTGTACCCACTCGTGTAACTGATTCATCATCTACTTTAATAGACCACATTTGGCTCAATTCATTAGCGTGTAGCACAAGTGGAGTTTTACCCGTAGGTTTGACTGATCATTTTCCGATATTCCTGCGTATGCCCATTACCTCTGGCCGTTTTTCGAAATTGATAGAAATTACATTTAGAGAAACCAGCGCCGCTTCAATGGCAAAATTAAGAACAAAAATTTGTGATCTGCCTTCTGATATGAATCAGTGTACGTTAATTGGTGTCAGTGATAGATGTAGCTTTTTTGTGGACCGAATGTATACTATTTACAATGAATGCTGCCCTATTAAAAGTAAAAAGATATCTCCAAAACGTTGCAACTCACTGTGGTTAACCCCTAACCTGCTAAGCCATGTCAACAGAAAAAATGAGCTGTTTCGCCTTTATCGTAGGGGAATGTGTAGCTATTATCAGTATAAGTGTTACCGCAACAAGGTCAGCAATATTTTAAGTAGAGCTAAACAAAATTATTACACCCTAAAGTTCTCTAATAACATGACAAACTCCAAGGAGACTTGGAAACTAATTAGTGGCATTCTAGGTAATAGGTCCCGGCCTAAAAATGTTCCTCTCATCGTATATAATGATAAGACTGCGGAGGGTGAAGATTCTGCTGTGCTCTTTAATAAGTATTTTACGTCTGTAGCCCACAACCTAAATAACAATATTCCGGTAGTTGCCACTGAGCCTAATTCGTATATTCCTATGCAACCTAATTCATTTGTCTGCCTTGATACTAATCATGATGAGGTCAAAACGATTATTCTATCATTCTGCAGTAAAAGTAAAGATATCAATTCCATCCCTTCTATCGTTTTCACGAGGTTCGCGGAAACCTTGTCACCTATAATTTCTGACCTGATCAACCTGTCCTTTACCCAAGCGTGCTATCCTGACGTACTTGAGGTTGCCCGGGTAATTCCAGTGTTTAAACAAGGTGATAATTCCTCTATAAACAATTATCGTCCAATTTCAACCCTTCAATTTCTTAGTAAAATTTTTGAGCGAGCTATGTATCATCGAGTCAGCAAATACCTAGCTAGGTTTGATATACTTTCCGTGCACAGTTTGGGTTTAGGAGCAAACGATCCACCTCTGACGCAGTGTTACAATTTTGTGACCACGTGTACTCTGTTTTAAACAATAGGCAATATCTGTTGACAGTATTTCTCTACTTTTCCAAAGCTTTCGATACGGTAAACCACAGTATCCTTATTGATAAGCTGTACAGGTTGGGTATAAGAGGCAATATACTGTCTTGGTTTCGCTCGTATCTTTCAAACAGACAACAGTACGTTAGTGTCAACTCCGCTGTATCCCA
>LQNS02277100.1:2071495-2086733 GCA_001587735.2 Parhyale hawaiensis
CGGAAACTCAAATCCTAAGTTACTCATACAATTTAATTAATTCCTGCAATAGCCTATGGTCGAGCTACTGGACTTTTTGAACTTCGTACCGCCTAAAACACTAGTTAAATTAAATTTGATATCTTTTGGGAGCCTGATATAGTATAGGCTCAATCCTGGAGGGAGTTATCCTTCCTGTCGTGCATTATCCATTTCGAACAAGTCTTCCATAGATGTATGTCTTCCTAGCAGTTGACACATCACGTTGAGCAACAGTTAAAATATTTTAATTCTTATATTGGTGTCAAATTTACGTCCAAATAGTTCAAGTACTTGCTGGTATCCAAGATACAGTGAGAACTTTTTCTATGAATTCTTTCTAGTAAACAATTTCGTAAGGTACTATTTATCTCCAGAGCATTTCAAAACCGTCATTCGCGTTCTTGCCTCTGCGCTTTGATAACGCCAACGAAATTTGTTAACTGGGCAACGGGTTCACATGTCCAACAGTCTCTTTAAATTTTGTATTGAATTCTTTCTCGACTGATCTTAGTGACAGCCAAACAACGAAACTAACACACAAAGAGCCAAGCACGACAAAATATAGCCTAATTGGTGGAGGTAATTGGTGAAGAAATATGCAGTCTAGTTTACTTTCTTGCACAACTATCGCATCAAATAAGAAAAAAAATACGTTGATTGCTCTTTAGAATGGCGACCAAAAATGAAGATGTTAAGGTTTTGAATGGCTACATTTTCTATAGACGATGAGAAACGCAGCTTAGAAAAGTTGTGTAAATATTGATGAATGCTAAAATTACACGGATAAGCTGTAAATACGGGAATGCAATAGTGTGCTACCTCATGTAGAAGTTGGGGTTGCCTAAGAATTATTTTTAAAAACAATGCAAATACAACATCGCAATTCTGATGTAATCTTAATTTTTGCTTAACATCAGGGAATGTTCACGTAAAACAGAATTTCAAAACACTGCTCTCCAAAACGTAAGGCTTCGGTGTTTCATAAGCCTATCAGAATTCTTGGCTGCCATACATGCAAAAATCACAAAATTGCTTCGTGGGATGAAGTGAACTCTGCTGGAGAAAATTTTTTCATTCCAGAGATTTTGCTGACGTTGATATGTACTGGAGCACAGACCATCACCCGTTGCTCTTTTTCTGTACATTATTGTGTGGATGGATTCTCTCTGAAGCAGTGATCCATCAGGCACCCTATGTGCAGGTGAGATTTTTGTTCAAGTACTTTAGTTTCTGTAGTTCATTTTCTTCTGGAATGCTTTCTGCCTAGAGTCTGCTTTCTGTCATGTTGGAGTATGAAAGAAATGTCTGTGTTGGTTACGAAGATATTATATTTACGGCCTTTTATCAATTAACTCTTTGTAATAATTCGTGAAGTATATATCAGTGCATTAGCATCAGCTCTTTTCTCACGAGTGTGAGAAAGCAACGAAATGGCTGAAATCAAGTGACTGAAAGCGGCTGGCGAGAAAGCTAAAGCACGACTTAGCGACTTAGTCTCCAAAAAGTAACAAAATTAGCTGGATGTTTCCGTAAAATAGTTGGGAGTGCATGGAGCCTGACGCTCAGCGTACTCCCTTCCCGAGACCGTACCACGGATACCCTAAATTCTAGACGCGAACGAATGAATGAACGAATCCCTAAGCAGCATCCAAATTTACATTTTACCTCAAAAGCTATATAACAAAGCAGGTTTAATAGAAGGAGGTGGAATGGCTACGGAGATCGGAAGCTAAAATTCTTCCCGAGGTTCAAGTATGGCTATCTTGCAGATTGGCTACACGAATGGCTCAGTCCCAGTTATTAGCGAGAAGGGATGAATGGAAGACTGTCATTGGTGGGAAAGAGGCAGTTATCAAGAAAAAAAAAAAAAAATCTTCAGCCAAAGTAGCAAAATGTGACTGTGTTACCTCCTAATAAATAAACCTCCTTGTCAATAACACCATCTACCCCAGTGCTCTTTAGTTCGGGATGTCGTTAAAGCCAGAAGTGGGTAGAAGTTTACTTGAAAATTTGAATGAGTTAAAGAGCTGAGACTCGCTCCACTAGTGATACCACCGTAAGTAAAACTAACAGTCTATAAAGTGTATGCAACGCTTTCGCTACCAAATCTTAAATTTAACTTTCAAGTCCTCGATGTCACTCACAGCGATAGCATGCATACTGTGCTGTAGTTCATTATTACCACATCGAAGTTTTAACTGTGATGGGCACCCAGAAATTATATATTCTTATCCCATCATTTACATAGATTTGAAAGAAGCCCTTGGACGTTCGTGATACGGCGAAATTTGATAGTGAAGATAGTAACAACAAATAAAATTTATTTACAACTGAGCATAGGAATGCGTGCTTACAGGGCGGGGTGCAAATGCAGAAGAATTGTGAAGAAAATGCGGTCTAAAAATCGGATTCGGATCAACTCTGAATAAAAATGCTTAATCTGGTCGATGACTGCAGGCAAGAGTTGAACTTTATGGGAATATTAGCAGTAATTAATTTTCAGGTACCATGGTTCACTTTTAGCGAGGGAATGCTTGGTGTTCTTGGAATACGATTACGTTTTCTGACTACAACTGTGATTGCGATATTACTGGCACCTGCAGTAGGTGAATCCAAATCGGTCTGGCAGGCAGCGAACGTCGAAGTATGGCGATTAATCGGTATGCGACGTAGGGATTATTGGTCGCAGTAGGGGTAGATGAGCCAGGCGTGACTTCTGCTCACATTTGTTCGAAAATTTAACTATTTTCCCCAGCCATATGAAGCTTCAAGGTGCTAATTGTCCCTTCCTTTTTGGTATTAGTATGCCCAGCCTGCTTTGCTCGAGGGAGTAGTTCCGAGGATTTTAGAGAGCAAGAGAGCAGAAGTGGTAGGACTTGCGGACTGGCTTGATCCATTTATAACAAATCGGGTGATGGTGTATGCAGTGCAGGGTGCTGGGTTGTGAGGCAGTTGTCGAGGTTGCCTAGGTCTAGACATTATCCCTTATCTAATACGACGCGAAAAGCTCGTTATTTTATTATGCTTTATACACAAGGTGGCAAAGAGCTATCATTAATTATTTAACATCCACAGGTGGCAGCCACAACATTACGAACATCCTGCATCCTTAGTACCATCTCGTTGGTATTTCATCACTCCGACCTAACGCATGAAGTATGCGCTAGAGAATGTCTCATCAACAACATCTGCAAGATGTTCTGTATCGATAATGGTACGTTATCACAGTTGTTTATCAAAGTTTTTCACCTTAATTGTTATTTCGATAAGCGACTGTGTCAGGCCGAAACATGATTGATTCAATCACGTTGTGAGTGACCAAGCGAGTACCCTTTTCCAGAATTACAGCTATGCCATCGTTTGCACTCTACTTGTCATTGGCATAATGGAGGTTTTAATTTCATCAAAACATAAAAATATGTTAATGTTCTTAACCCATCAATGGGTTTGTAAGTTCCCTCGCTCGCAACAAAGTGATATCATGCTGGGGAGCGTCTGCATTTTCATTGTTAACTTGAAGATTTTCAGCTTATTAACAGCGTCTTTTTTTTTTCACCTAGTTGTTATGCGTCACCTGCATCTTGCTTGAACTAGCACAGCATGAAAGAATATAAATGAACTGTGCATCTGACACTTTGCTGACGCTCTAAAAAACGCAGGAATGACTGTGAAGCAAGTTGCTGGAAACTGACTAAGTCTGAGAGCGATTGGCTGAACTAGCAGTCGAGTGTGAGCCATCAAATAAGGAGATTTGTCACAGCACGCTCACTGTTGGATATGGAAGTGAGGTCAATTCCAAGGAGGTTTTATAGAAAGATGTAGCATCGGTTACTGAGACCGGAAGCTCACCGTTTGATAAGTTTATTACACACAGATATTACACACAGATATTCATTACAATACTGAAGACTTTCGAATTACAATACGCATACAGTAATGTATCTGCATAACCCATAGAAAAGTTGTGAAAATTTTTGGGGAACAAGTAGTAATTATGCTAGTACAATTGCGTGACGTAATCCATATACCGCTTTTTGAAAGCGATATTAGATAGTGGATCTCATAAGTACGATGGTATTCTATTAACAAGAGACGCCGTTTGGAAAATAACTGACTGTTTCTCTACATCAACACGCACGTTTAGAAGATTGAGAATGGAGCGTCTCATCTCATAGTTTTGATGGGAATGAGTTAGCCGTAATATTGTTGAAAGATAAGAGGATGGTTATGTACGAGCGAACGGAACAATGCAAGCAGCGAATAATAATACACATCTTGAAATTGAAACATTTGTAATTTACGGTACATATCATTACGATGCATCAACGGTATGTTATTTCTGTCTCGTTTAACACGAAGTATTCGCCTTAGTATTTTATTACTTTGTCCAATTTCTAAATTACGTATGAAACCGTTAGGGGCTGCGTCAGAGATGATGATACTTGAATTAACAAGGAATAAGCTAGTGTATAATAAATATGTTTCAACGTTACAACAATTAAGGCTGGCCGACCTACTGGGTGGCTACACGATTGTTCGGAAGCCTGTGAATGGTGAGAAGGGTGCAGCCATCTTGGATAAAAAACATTCCAGGCCAGTACGACGATAAGGCTTTATTCCCTCATTCTATTAAACCTCATTGACAGGGCTGCCAGTGAGATAATTTTCCCCAAATCTTAAGAATTCCAGTATTACCTAAGGAACTGGCAGACAACTTGAGGAAATTAACCATGCTTTACTATTGGAATCGCACCAATAATGCAATTATCTGTTGCTACTTACAATGAGGTAAGAAGATAGTTTCTGTTTATAATCTTTTAGAACTATTTGGGGAACATTCTTACGATCTGAGAAATTCTGGAGTCCTTCTGGAGAACTTGGAAAAAATCTGACAGGCAGCCCTGTGAATCCTTGGTCAGTTGGAAGCCCACGGGGAAATATACGTTGTATGGCGCTCTGTCTGTATCCAAGCTGCACTGAACTTCATTAATTCACGTATTTCAGGATCTTTCACACATGTTGCACAACGCACGCAGACTATTGCAAGATTTTTTTCTCGAAATAAATACTTTAAAAATCTACGTCTGAAATTTTTTAAAACCGTGAATCGATATTGGTGCGGTGTAACAGCATCGAACGAGTTGCCGGCACCCTTCTTCTGCTGCATGAAGTTGCAGAAGTTCAAATAAACTTTGAATTAAGTTTTGAGTGGTTTTGCTTGATATTAATTATAGGAAGTACTGAAATTGCATAAAACATCACTTGGCTCTACTCTTCTCTTGACCCGTGGGTGTGTGGTTCTGATAATAATAGCGATGAAAAAACGAGGTCAGTTAATCGTCTACTAGATATGTACACGGCGCACGTCGCCGTGAAAGTGGTAAACGTCGCCGGTGTGAGTTAGTGATGACGTTGTTGAAGTTTCCGTAGACTCAACCATGGTGTTTCGGGAACATATAAAATGTTGGTATCAACGTGGTACATATGAACGAAAGGGTTCCAACACGAGATCAACGAGCATCGAAACTGCAACTCGGGGAAAAAATGAAAAACAAAGCAGTGCATCATCAGTAGAAGTGTGAATAAAGAAAGAAGCAATGTGGACACAAAATAGAGGAATCCCAAGGGCGTAGTGAATGGTAAAGTAAGCTTTGGATTTCTTGGGGCGCTACTCTCCATATTTTAGCATGGACAAACCTAATTAACCTAACATGAGGGTTAAACCTATCGCTATGGGCCTATTGAGGAGAGGAGCTACTACTTTATGATGTGCCGAAACAATAAATAAATAAAAAAAAAACGATAGAGGCGCCTAGTTCAGGTTGATGGGTATCATGTGAAAAAGTGAAACTACAAATTCGACAGTATATAGCTAATTACCACGCAGCTAGAGCTAGCAAGTTGATCCTCGCCGAATAGTTACACCCCACCGTGACCCATGTTGCTTCACAATGACAATTTCCGTGGTATGTGATGCAATTTGAAGCTCAAACTGGTGCAAACATTGCCTTTATTTACCATACCATTATTCCAAATTATTCTGAGCAATCAACAGGAAAGTAAGTACACAGATGCAATTCGCTGTGCGCTGTACATGATTTCGAGAAGCTCTGAGCGATTAACATGGAATTCGGGACACTTATGCAGCTTGATGAGGTCCTTCTGGCTCATAGCGCATGTCTACAGGAGATAATGCACCTAAATATATATATTTGTTATAAAACAGTTGATATTGGCACTTTTTTCTTCCAGTGGCCAAGACGTGCGTGCTGCACCGAGCAGCCGTGTCCCACTGGTTCTCTGGTTCGTCTTCAGGCACCACCGCAACATACGATGTTTGTTATTCATCGTGGGCACATGAAAGGAACATTATTCGAGATGCCATGCCCATTGTGGCTTCACCACATTTCCAAACTAGCGTAGCATCGGGAGCGATAGATGGATACTTTTGCGGGCCAGAACTTGATGAAACTCGCTTTAGAAGCACACAAGGTCAGCAGCATTACTTGAAAATTGACTTCGGAAGTGTACATGAGATCAAGGAACTGCGGTTAGCGCACCGGGGAAATTCGGTCTACTTCAATAATGTGACCATCAAGTTGGGATCAGACCAGAACGGAGATGCGAATCCGACTATAGCAACCGTTCTCAAGGGAGACACTGCGAACGATGGTGACACTAGGATCCTGCTTGACTCTGCTCGCACTGGCCAGTACCTCTGCATCACAACGACCGATACCGCCTCCTTCTTCGACTTGGGTGAAGTCCAAGCCATTCCTTCGCCTTGAAGATTTTAACACTCTGGGCCTTTTCGTTTACTCTTTGGTTCATCTACATTGCGATTACCCCCGTCTTTTACGACATGGGAGAAGTGAAAACTATTTAGCCGTCCTCAGGTCTAAGCTATGCTCATTTGTGTCTGAACAAATACTTCTATCTGGACTTTAATCATTACAGTGCTTAATCCCAGGCTGTATCAACGTCTTGAGGTTCGTAGCGAATCCTCATTTTATAAGATATCTACTTTCAAAAGTGGCTTTATCAAGGGCGTATTCGATTGGGATATAAAGCCAAGTCAACAGTCGCTCGTTTTAATAAACTAAGCAACTTGACTTTATGTGACAATCGAATACGTCCTTACTAGACTCTCATCTCAAGAGCATTGGAGGAGTGCAAGCCACTTTAAATCTTGCGTTTCTCGCTAGATTCTACGCCTCTGATAATTTCTCATGAGAAACGCAGCCATATCTACCAGCTTCTACACCTGTAGCGGGCAGGCCATAGTTGACGATTCAAGCGCTAAAGACAATAGTCCATCTGGGTGTTTAAATCTGGCGTTTTTGTTTCTCATCAATTATATTACATCTCCATCAAATATCAATTTCATCAAATTTTTCGACAACGGAAATGTTTTACCTGTTTCACCTTCTTGAAGTCCTACAAGAAATCTTGTATTTTGGTTTATACTGCTCCTATCGAGAAAAAATCCCTCCTTTCGGCTTCTTGTAAAGCTGAAGAATTCACCCTATTTCTTTCTTGGGGTTTAGTAGGACCCGTATATTCAAAAAAATTATGATTATGGTCGAAAAGTGTGAACTTAACGGAAAATGCCTTAATACTGCACCTTACCATCACTAGTAACACCAGTTAACTTCAGAAAAATTAGTTTCCTAAAATAAAACTCTCGTATGCCACTGGCGTGAAAAATGAACCAGAAAAACGGAGACATCACCATCATAGACGCGTATGTACCATCAACCTTTTGACTTATGACTAGCAAAATTCTCTTTCATCAGCATATTATCAACCCCAGATAAATATTTATTGGTCATATTACTGCATTTTAGCTTAGAAAGAGAGCAAAAAGTGTTAAAACTCTTGAACTTTCTGATTAAAAATTACTGTCGAAGTCCAGCGAAGAATGTCATGTATTTGTCTTAAGACACAAAGCTTAGATATGGGTGGGGGCCTAACTAGAGAGGGTACACTAAAAGAAGTAACTTGGTTTGAACTTTCAAATGTAAAAATGTTCAAGATATATACATTTCGTGTCAATGATAGACCAAATGCCATGTAGATAAGTTTAAACTGTTTAGAGATGCAATTTGCCATTTTAAAATAGAGTGCTGGAAAAAATATCTATGAGGAAAAAAGAGTGTCTCAGGGCATCAGAGGAGGCAGTAAAGGAGATTATATTCACAAGAAAATCAAAGTAGATTGTGAAAATTTTGAGTCGTATTGAAAATATGAGTACATAATTGTATAGTGACATATACTAGACCAAAAATTATTGTTTTATTTGATACTATTTAAATGTTATAATTTATATGCTGTTAGCACTTCAGCTGAATTTAAATTTGTTCAACTCTAATTCAATTGATGTTATCAATTAGTAATGTCCTTCAAATTTTCAGCTTCATTTAGAATTTACATTCCAAGAATGAACCCAAAGGCAATATCTCTTATTTTTTTTTTAATTAAAACGTTTATTGCCAGTTGTTCTTACATAATTTCAAAACAAAGTGATTGTGCTATTTTTCTAAATATCTGCCATTTCAGTTGATGTATTTTTGTACGCTTATTTCATACAAGTTTGCCACCAAATCGTTCAAGAAGCGTTAAATTTCAAGCTTCACCTATTTGTCAATGATGAAGTGCATTCTCTATATGTGCACGCTATGTATACAAGTTTATGCACCCCAAAGGTCAGGAAGTGTTAAACTTTATTTTTCACCTCCTTGTCACTGCTGAAACGCGTCTTTCAATGTGCACGTCAAATCTACAAGCTCGTGTACCTTATTTTGTCCAAGACGTGATATACTGCATACTTTGCACCGTCATTTCCGAAATAAGTGTTTAGAATGTAACGTTATATATTCCAGTTTGTGTAAAATCACGTTCAGGGAATGTTAAATTGCATGTTCCGACTCTTCGTCATTGCTAAAATGCAATTGAGCTACATATTCAACCAATAATATCCCCTGTCGATCCCAAAAGCTCAGTAGCCTTGGACTTACCGGCAGACAGTATTTTTTATTGAAATTTTCATTGCTTGAGCGACACGACAGCAACGTACGTGATTATTGTTTGATATCATCAGCAGCATCAAAATTAGTGCCCCAGTTTCGTCGCTCGTGACACCACCTGCGAACTTTTTCAAAAAAGCACGACTCGCCATACAGCATACAATAATTGAGCTAATTACCTTCGCCAGGAAGCTTATGCATTTGTAGAGTTTTTCCTTTTTGTTTATTTGTCTGTCTGTTTGTCACCAAAATAACTCAAAAAAGTATAAGCGGGATTTACGAAATTTGAAGGGACTGCTAGACATGTTACGAATGATAGGCGATCAACTTTTTTTTTGAAGATCTGTTCAACTGTTTCTTTCTGTGCTTGTCTGCCTCTTTTTTTTTCCTACCATAACTCAAAAGTTGTGGACGGATTTTATGAAACTTGCAAAATTTATTAGATAAATCATAATGAGTAAATGACCAAATTTTGTGATGATCTCTTTGTTCGTTTGTTTGCCTCGGTGTTGTACTTTATGCTTGTTAACAAAATAATTCGAACCTTATGACCGGTTCTTTATTTAAAGATGAACAGAAAGGTGTAGACCTTGTGTATCTAGACTTCCAAAAGGCTTTTGACAAAGTCCCCCATCTACGGCTGATGAAAAAATTGGAAGCCCATGGCATCCAGGTCGACCATTTACGATGGATCAGGGCATGGCTTACGGGTCCACAGCAGCGAGTGAGGATTGGAGGAGAGATGAGCGCTTGGACGCAGGTATCATCATGGGTTCCACAAGGTAGCAAGCTTTGTCTACTTCTGTTCTCAAGTTACATTAATGATCTCGATCTTAACATCCGTAGTAAAATCAGTAAATTTGAGGATGATACTAAACTGTCATCTTGCAAAAAAAAAAAAAAAAGAGCCGAGCTCCAACAAGACTTTGGGCACCTCATAGAATGGAGCACAACGTGGCAGATGAACTTTAACGTCGATAAATGCTCAGTAAATGCTCGGGAACCCTTCAACCCCATTGAAAATGAACGGGACGGTATTGGCTGCTGTCCCCCAACAAGGTGATTTGGGAATCAATATTACAAACAAACTGCAACACAGTCAGCAAATCGACATGAGTGTGAAAATGGCAAGCAGAGTACTCGGATTCATCACCAGAAATTTTGAATACAAGTCCAAGGACATCATCGTTCCCTTGTACAATGCATTAGAGCGGCCACACTTAGAATTTACTATTCAATTCTGGTCGCCACATCTGTGCAAAGATACCGATAACATGGAAAGAGTCCAACGCAGAGCAACGAAATTGATACCTCAGCTGCGAAACAAGCCGTATGAATGTCGCCTACAGGAACTGGGCTGATCTCTCTCGTGCAAAGACGACTCAGAGAGCAACTAATAGAAACATTCAAGTATTTGAATGGCTTCAACGACATACATACAACGAGACTTTTTGAAAGAGACCTTAATGAACACTTGCGAAACAACGGTCAAAAACTCAAGCAAATAGCTCGAAGAACGACCTCAAGTCAGCAGTTCTTCCCGTATTTCATAGTCAGCATTTGGAATAGACTCTCTTCCGATGTTGCTACTGCGGAGTCAGTCAACGCGTTTAAAAATCGTCTTGACATACATTGGGAGAGACGTCTTCCACAGCTAAGAACTCCTCCTCCAGGAGTGCCAATCTCTTAACGGCCAAGGCTTCCGAGGCCACCTTAATCCGTCTTCTTCTGTCTCCCGCTCCAACTACACAGTTTGACATCTCCAAGCTCCGCATATCAGCGGCTCTTGATCGTGCTTGCGGGCATTCACGGTCGTCTCCTTGGCAGGGATTCTTCCCCCTTTTTTCTCTTTTCTCCAGTCCTCTATATCCAACTAACATGATGGCACTAGCTCATTGAGGGCCAGTTCGTAAGTTCTTTTTTTTCTCTTTTCTCCAGTTCTCTATATCCTACTAACATAATGGCAATAGCTCATAGTGGGCCAGGGCGTAAGTTCCGGTGTCTCTTTGGGAATGGGCCTATTAGTTCGTCTACTGCCGTCTATCTAATCTAATCTAATAATTTAATGTAAATATACAAAAATTGTCAGTAATGTTAAAAGATATCAATAATCAAATTTAGATGACCATCGGTTGTTCTGGTTGTGTATTTGACGAGTGTTCGTTAGAACGTTTGTTCACAACATAACTGAGAAGTTATGAAAGGTTCTCCAAGAAGCTTACAGAAGCTGTAATGATTGGCAAAAAACACTAATCATCAAATTTTGGTTGCGATAAGAAGGAAATATTAGCTTCAGAACTTATTGGAATTTTTCCTTAACGGTGGCCTGCTTGGCGGAGGTATACGCTCTCAGAGTGCTGTATTTAGTCAAATTAGCAAATCAAAACTTTTTACTCTCAAAAACAGACAATGAAAACGTGTTCTTGGTAATAGAGTCAATGCAGAGCTACATTATAACCCTGGTAGAAATCTAGGATCTCCAAGAAGCTAAAACGATCCATCAGCTTCTGGGACAGCGAAACAATTATGTGGTTGTGATGAGTCCCCAGCGCCTACTTGAGAACCGAAGAAGATACGACTACAACAGATCTGCTAGCAATTGCACCATGCGTTCCTCGGTTTCCCTAAAAGCTTTGGATACTCTATGGATAACCCTCATTTCAACCAGCATTTTCAGTAGCATATTAGACCTTCAACGGGATTTGTAGTAGAGCGTGTTAAGAAATGAGCGGTACAAGGTCTAACAGCAGGAAGGGACACTCCAAATAATGTTTTTTCAGGAAAACAAATAAATTGAATACTCTGTAGTTTTCAAGATTCCGAGGAAGTTCAACATCGATGCTCAGTTGATAGGGAACGCTTTCTTTCCTCACCAATATCATGAGCCAAAATGATAATACCTTATCGACTAAACTTTACAAGAACTGTTTGAAGTGACTGCCTCTGGTTCAATGTAGGTTTGTTGCTTGTGTCATGTTGAATGCGGGACACAGTACGAAATTCTTGCTTCTACTGCCCAGGTACCTGCTGTGTCTACTATTCTTGTGACAATATTCACTTTAGACTTCATCGGCGTTTTATAACTCAATGATTGGTTATAGCCTAAGAGGAAAAACCCCAAAGGACTCATGTCTGGAGAACTTGGAGACCATGCCACTGATCCATAAAGCTCCATCTACCTATTTGGCGACGCGGTCTTCAGATAATGGAGGGCTGGAACTCTGTCGTGCAAGAACCACATCCAGCAGCGAATACCGAGCATTTTCATTTTCGAGACATAAAATTGGGATAAACTTGGACTGAAAATATAACTTTAAACTTAAGTATTACGAAAACTAAGAAGTTTTCAAATTTTTGGTATTCACGAAAAGTGTTTACTTTGTGGGGCTCTGCCTACTACCAACGTTTGTACCTCCCGTTTCTTGTAGGTAACCTGTAGGTAACAAACAGATTCTTTAATGCCTTAATGTTTTTCTATATACATACAGTATACACAGAACGGAATCAGGTGGCACCCTATTGCTTCCTTAAGTTTTAGCTGCGTGCCTGCAATCCTTTCTAAGCTTTGCCTTTACGACCAGCGGCTATTCAATCTTTAAACGGTTGCAATAATCAAATGATTTGATTTCTTTCAACTGGGCCGATGTCCCATCACTATATTTAAGTACTTTATACTCTTTTTAATCTATATAATAACGCATATAATCTCTTATTATTCTCTTTTAACAACACTCCCATTTTAGTATAAATGGCTATAAACTCCTTTTAATCTATTTTAACTGAAAGGTCATGTTAGTCTAAATAACTAGATATAAACTTAGTATGTAATGCCCTACGTTATGGCTCAAAACTTTGGCTTGAAGACGGCGAAAAAATTCTGGTAGCAAATTTTTTAAAATGACTAGCTGGCAAAGCCGGGATCGTAAGAAATAGTAATCTCAAGTCCAGCTTTCCATACATATTCTACAAGTATTTACTTTCAACTACTGTAGTTTTGAAATTACAGTATTCACCAGCAGATTGAGCAATGTTTCTACGCCAAATATCTTTGATATTAAATTGATTTAATATGACTAACCAAAATATCTTCTGTCTCTCAGGTCCGAGAAAATTTAAAATTTCATCGAAAAACTCACTATATTTAGGCTTTGGCTTTAATGTTAGAACTTTAAACCCCACAATATGTCATGATTAAGTATTTACGTATTATATCGTCTAGTTATTAACATTATATGTGTCACGTGTAAACATTCATTGGATTTTAATTCATTTTCATGCAAATATTTCTGTGATTTTCATTCACCAAACATCCTGTTTTCACTGCTAAGAGACTTTCGATCAATTTTTGTAGAGAAGTTTGGTCAGAGTTCAACATGCCTAACTGTTTTATGTCTCCATAGCAACTTAAATAGGCCTGTTTTGCGAGTATCTTGCACATTCGATCCTGTCTCAAGTTAGTTGACATCCTTGTCAACTAAATTTACATAGACCATTTAACACAGCCCGGTTACAGAGTAATTTAAATAGGTCAATCTTGAGCACAAATTAAACTTACTTGTCTTGAGAGGAATTTACATCTGACTGTCTCGAAATCAATTTGCTCGTCCCGAGAGCAGTTCACGCAGGATTGCTTCGAGTGTATTAACATGGAATTGTTTCAAAGAAAATTCACGCAGACCTCTTTATGAAATAGTTTCCTGAGGGCGATTTTGAGGACAATTTGCTATTCACTCAGGTCTGTCTCGAGAAGAATACACTGTATCTGCTAGCAGATGTACAGCTGTAGAAAAATGAGTAAATAGTAATAAGTTGATTGTCTTTCAGTTGGACTGCAAAGCTACAATGCTGCTGTTACCTTACCTTGATTACCATGATGATACTTCGGACGAGGTCCAGGTGGCGTTATGCACGCAACCCATCTTGCGCAGAGGTGATGCTGCAGTCGGTGACCAGCGGAATGGCTAACAGCGAGTTATCCCTACAGTTCAGGTAGCCGTTTAGTTTGGTATTAATTACGATGGCCGTTGAGATGCGTATTGTTTACCAAGCATTTTGGCCCGTCTAACAATTATTCAAATGAACATGCCCGTTGACGCGTGTTCTATGGATGTGCAATTTTAAGACTCTGAGGTGCGTAATTTCAGACAATGATTGTGGCTTCGCCAGTTTTACTCGTTTGATGGTATTAGCAGCTACCTGATTACTTTGAACTAGCTGAAGACTACATTATTAGAAGCAAAAATGAGTTTTTAGAAGTTTCAAAACAATCAGCTAAGGGTTGCACCTGACAGTCCTTTAGACTGGTCGTTCCGATCAAGTTAAGCTTCAACGTTTTAATATTGCCGACCAGTAGAACGCTCCAAAAGTCAACTTAAGATAAACCCACAAGGTTTCGCTTGTGAAGAAAAATTTGGTAAAATTAAGGACAGAGTTTTGGCTTTGCCGCTCTGAACCGCTTGCATAAATGAATCAACTACCATTAAAGCGTTTGAGAACTTGCTCTGCCGAGAATGATTTCGCCCAGAAATGTTAAGGGAATCAACTGGGGATGAACGTCTGAAACTTTCTTCAACGCACCAAATCTAACGAACATGTCAGAAGTTCCAAAGTTCCGTACTCAGACGATGACACCCTTTGACGAACCACTGGATGACAACTTTTCTATGCCAGGTTCTACATGCATTGAAGTTGCGAGTAACCTAGACCATTTCCTAACCTAACGCTAAAAAAGCGGATAGACAAACAAACGGTTGAGCGGATATTGATTAAAAATGAATAAATTTTTCCTCCGGATATCCTAACAAACCCTGCAATTTCTTCAAGATCAATTCGTAAGTTGTTGACAAACAAACAAATAAACTAACAAAGAGTCAAACTATGAATAAAACATAACCTCCTAGGTGGAGGGGATTTGTATTTAGAATACCGTTAAATCAGAAAAATAATAATAGTCTTATGTTCAGGCTCGCATATACAAAGATAGGACTTGTAATTTTGCTTCACGTTCATTCACTACTGCTGCAAATTATATGGGGTAGCCAGATAGTACATGTAGTTCTTCTTCACGTTCATTCAGTATCATTTCAAATTATAAGGGGTACTTTATTCGATGACCTAACGCATTCTCAACATAGAGAATTCTAGTGTCTCTTATGTAAGAGCTATATTTACTGTTCATGCATTTGACTGGC
>LQNS02277100.1:2131650-2142831 GCA_001587735.2 Parhyale hawaiensis
CAATTATTGATTAATGTCAGCGCAATGTTGCCTACGTTGCTTATTATTAACGTTAATATGTAGTTTCATATCACCTATACCGGGTAGAAAGCTCTGCTTCTACTTTTAAGTTCGAGCGTGCTGTGTCCGCTGTGACGTCATGCTGGAGTGCCACTCGGGCTGCGACGTTACGGTTTTTCGACCAGCGGATGTCAGGTCGTCCCGTTATCATTACTCCCTGGTTAAAAGAAACTTTACTGAGTTGTAAAAATTGATGATTCCAAATTAATATACAAATATATAGCCTTCATTCTTGAAATATCATCTATCCTAATATTTTCAGAGGTTTTGAATATTGCCTAGTGATAGGATGGAGGTTTCGGAATCCATTCAGCATGATTTGGAAGTGATTGATTCCTGGTGCTCTAGGTGGGGGATGAGGGTAAATGCGGGCAAGACTAACACCTTGCTCGTGTCCAGGTCCCGTACAGTGAGACTTTTTCTCCCTGCATTCATACTGGATGGTATATTACTTCCTGTGGTTGATGACTTGGTGATCTTGGGTGTCAATTTTGATCCAAAGTTGACGTTTGAGCCGCACATACGTTCGGTTGCCTCCCGTGCATCGCGAAAAATTGGTCTTCTGAGGCATCTTCTGAGGGTGTTTGGCAAAGTAAAATTTACACGTCGCTGCTTTAATTGATGTGTCCTCCCTCTTCTGGAATACAGTGTCGTCGTTTGGTGTTCTGCTGCCGATTGTCATCTGTGTTTGCTTCATAAAGTGGTTTGTCGATGTGCGTTCATGCTGGATGGGGTTCTTCCTTGTGATCTGGCGCATCGTCGCAGAGTTGGTGGGGTCTGATTTTTGCATAAAATATATAACTGCCCTAGTCATCCACAGTCTGCTTGTCTTCCGGAGCCATTTGTTCGGGTGAGGTATACTCGGCGTACTGGTGCTCTTCATGAGTTTGCCTTGAACCGTTACGATGCTATGTATGCCAGTATTCTCCTTCGTTTTTTCCATCGTGTGTGGATATTTGGAATGTTGATGGCTCTGTTTTTGCTGGTGCGGGTATTGGCAGCTTTAAACGATCTGTACACAGAGCTATTCTGTGATCTCGGATCTTGTCTTTTTTTTTTCATTCACTCGCTGGGTTGGTTGCGTGGGATTTTTCAACCTCATGGTGTTTCTCAGTTCTCACATCGCCAGTCTGGTGTGATTTAATAATAATAAATTATGATCATCATTGACAGTTCTCAAGATTAAATTAATGGTTATGGAAATTCCATGAGCAGCTGCTCTGAACAGGTCGCTATTCGTTAGCAGGTTAGCAGGTGCAGGGAGATCCCTAAACTGGTACACTCGGCTCGCTGAATCAGCAAATTTGCTTGGTGCACATAGCTATCGTGGAAGTACTTAACTTAGGATAGGAGGGTGGCGGGTCGTTGAGCCGTCCAATTTGGCGCCATAGTTCTCAGCAATCCATCGTCGGCTGCAGCTGTACTTACTCCTCTTGGGCAAGTTGGCCTAGATCTGCGGTACGAATTGGTGTGGTGCGTATGCGTTTCCCAAAGGAGGGTGCAGTCAAAGTTGATTTTACCTTTTCTGGCACATTGTCTTAGTCTCGAAAAGAATGTGTTTTTAAAAGCTCTGCATCATGTTTGATTCTCCTGCACTCGAAAAATATTTTTTTTGCTAACACCATAGGATATTGCAAAGCTTTACTGTTGAATATACTGAGAATAAAGTCTTACTGCGCATATTTGTTGGTCACTCAATATTGCTTCTGCTATTGCTTTAATCGTGAAAGGGGCGCTGTATACAGTCTACGTAGCTAGATTTTCTCAGTTTCATAATCCCCATTTTAAAATTTTCTCTGTCCTATCGGTCTTTGTCTGAAGTATATGCTGTACCATCCTGTGCGTCGAGGCTGCAGTCTATTATTTGCAAATTCAATTTTTTAATGTGATTTCCCTTGATCAGGGAATGGGATGGAAGAACTGCTAGGTAATTGTTCCCCTGTTCTATGCGAGTCTTCTGTATAGTACCATTCTAGCGCCTGCTCTACATTAAAGTGTTTGGTGCTGCTTGCGTCGCACGAAATGTTAAGAAGATGTTTTGGTGCAAATCACAACAGCGAGTCTCCTAAAAGCTTTGCTAAGATGCTATGCGTGAAATCAACGAGCTATGCAAGTATCATTGGTAAAGTTCCTGCTTTCTGTTTATACTCACAAAGCAGTTATAGTTAAAAAAATATGCTCTCCTTTTCTTTTAGAAGAAAGCAATAAAATATTCGGGCGTTCTGATCAATGAACGGGGAAGAACAGATTTTAGTGTGAAGCGGATGATGTAGTACTAGCAATATGTGCAGTAGTATTCGTAATATGATAGCACTTGTAATGTGTGCAGTAGTATTCGTAATATTATAGTTCTTATAATATGTGTCGTAGTATTTGCAGCTGTCACAAACAAACGTGTACTCATGAACAGCCAAAGAAACGAATTGAATTTTGGGAATCGTTGCTCTTAAGGGAGATGCGATCGTTGCCCTGTTTCAGAAGTTAAAGTGGTGAAAATTTGTATATAAAAATAGTTTAATGCTGACTAGTTTTTTTTGCTCCTCGAAGCATAGATCGAAATTTTTTCTCCATTATTTTTGATAGCCATGTATGCAAACTAAAAAGATTACCACTCAAACTCAGAAAATGAACTTTGTTTACTCCATCTACATATGCTGAACAAGTTTCAGAACAATCGGTCCACAATTGATAATTTTGTGCCCTCCCCATGCCCCCTCACCCCCTGAAAAATGTACCAGTTGCGAAAGTTCTACCCGATTTTTTTTAATGCCCTCATCATATGGAATAAGAAAATACATGGTAGAGCCGTGAAAGAGAAATGTTACAGACACACCCCTAGAGCCTGGACTATACAAGCAATCATAGGAATTTATTTGTGCAGTTTACTACGACTCTGCTGGTACAATGCGCAATAAACAGGGCGGTGGCCGTCGGGCTTCCCAGTCTAATGTTTCCTCTTTTTTTTTTACTTTTTCATACTCTGCCTTCTAGTCCTTCTGCTTGCTGCGATTGTGATAGGCTAGAAACTAGATCGCCTATGGGTACAGCGACGGGGTATCCGAAGGCCAGACGACTCGAAGCTATATAAGCCCACCTAGCGATCCTACAGCCCCATTCTACTCTTCGATTCCACACCTTGTAGGCCATTAGATCCTGGCAATCCATCCTGCACGGATTTGACTTCAAAGACGAGCTACAACTATACGTAAGTGATACAATGTATACAAGTTCTCAGGGCATTTAAAAACAAACACATGGATCTTGAGACTGTCAGAAGCTTTTGTTTAAGTATCTTGTGTTAGCATGAGATAGCCTGTGCTGTAACAGTATATTCTTTGTTCAGCAAAGTATTTCGTTTGGCTTGTTAATGTAGCTATCAGTTTATAGATTGTTGCAAAACTTACTATTGTTAACATGTTCAAGCTTCTGAACAAACGTCAGCTCGACTGTTTATAGAAAATTCGTGCTTTTTTCTAGTACTATCAATGAAGACTAGGATCGCTAAAAACAAAAAAGAAGCTTGGGTATTATAAATAAATTCACGTGTAATTTCAATTGCAGCGGTTAAAATGGTCGTTGAATGAAAGGGAATAAACGACGTGCATGTGCATTAGTAGCCTCCAGCGGGAGACCGTTTCAGGGAAGCGGCTGTGAACGTTTTAAAATGACTTGGCCAGTGGAAAAAAAAATTGTCATTAAGTGAAGTATGTTTTCTATCTCACGGTGCCACCTGAATAAAAAAAAAGTAACTTCGATTTCTAGGTTAGTAACTACTGTCTTGTAGTAAACAAGCTCATGCATCAATTCTACGTTAAATATCAAACTGATAAAAATTTGATTTGATTTAGTTTTTGACCTAACATTAATGAATTTCTTTTCTTACCAGAAAACGCTTCCTGCGACAGCGAGCGAATGTGAAGTTTACTTGTGCTTCAAGTGACCAAGAACAAGAAGAACTTTCATTGTTACTTACCTGAAAAAATGAAAACGTGGCGGACAGTGCTAAAGAACCGAAATATATCTAAGCTATCTTAAGAACTCAGTTAAACCTGCACCTAAAAAGTGTTGAAAGTGCTTCAGTGAAGAAACTGTTCTGGATTAACACATCGTTCAACAAATATTATTGACACCACAGTGAAGTTCCGTAAATTAATAGCTAAATAAAACAATGGCCTACAATTATGGAGTTTCCCTTTTTTACGTGCTGGTAATTTACTTGGTAACTTTTGTTACCAGACCCGTCTCTTGCTTACCAGCCTTCAGTTTTCTGTCTGATGGAAGTTCAGTCATATCGTCGCGGAGCGGTTCTTTTCAAAATCCCTCTCGCGTGTTTTCTTCCTCTTTCAGCAACCCTCGATCCCCTGTTGCATTTGGAGCATTGTTACAAGGAAACCAAAATCCCTCCGGTGTATTTTCTTCGTCTACAAGCAGTTTTTCCGACCCAGTTTCTTTTGGAACATTGACACAAAATAACCGAAATCCCTTCCGCACATTTTCTTCATCTACCAGCAGTCACTCGAACCCTGTTTCATTTGGATCATTGCTACAAGGAAACCAAAATCCATCCCGTGGATTTTCTTCTTCTTCCAGCAGTCAACCGGCTCCAATTTCTTGGAGGCCATCGCCACAAAGTAGTCGGGGATCTGGTCAACTACGCAACTCTCATGGGACCAGCAACGTTTCTCCTAATAACATTCAAGGCATCACTGTAACCAGTGGCAACCATGACGGCGATTCAGATGAAAACTTCATGTCCCTTAACGTACGTTTTGATCAGGGCCAAGGGGATTTCTGTTCGAGATGCTGTGCATCCCCACACACGGGATGTAACTCCTGCGACATGAAAGCGTGCTCGGACAGTGCCAAACTACCACATGCGCTGGATAACCCGAAGTGTCCAGAGGAAGGCCAAGAGTTAGATGTAAATGGAGATTGTCGGGACACGCTTCCAACTTTCAATTCACGCAGTTCAGGCTACAAGGAATCTTGGTGAGTAGTGGCTACAGTATTAATTATTTCTTTCAGGCCGTTTCATATATGTTGCGGTTAATATTCATCTTATCCCCCACCCGAGTAATAGCACATGGAAGGGATTTTTTTGGCGTAATTGAGGCCTGCNCAGGCTACAAGGAATATTGGTGAGTAGTGGCTACAGTATTAATTATTTCTTTCAGGCCGTTTCATATATGTTGCGGTTAATATTCATCTTATCCCCCACCCGAGTAATAGCACATGGAAGGGATTTTTTTTGGCGTAATTGAGGCCTGCTAAAAACGAAAATACATCCATTTTTTTGTGGAAATTAGGAAAACCAGGCCTACGCCTTACCTAACCTGCCCGATATTATGGAGGGGCTTATGCCAAACTACCCGACAGTACGGCTTCAAGAGGGACAAATTTGGCTTTTACGCATACACATGTCTTAAACTTAAGCAGCAGCGCCTTCCGACAGGTCGATTAAGAAGCTGAAAAGACGAAAATTCCATACAACTGAACAAAATTTTCACAAAAAAAAGACCTATATATTCTGAACCATTTATTTTCGACGAATCAAATGTATTAATATAATTCTGAAGTTCAAGTGGGGGAAAAGACGAATATTGTCTTATGTTGCTCTTCGTGTGGAATAAGTGCTTCGATAGAGCTGGGCAGATCAATTTTTAAAAGGAAGCGTATAGCCTTCGCATTCAATCACATTTCTCAAGTTGTGTAGGTTTTAGCATTCTGCAGCATTCAACACCGATTAAGAGACCCCACAATGGATTTATCCACACAAAGATATTTCTAGTTAATACGGCCAAATACTCCACCCAAGTAAATATGGTCATGATGACCAATGAAGATTAAACTTAATTCGTACTACACATAGAAGGCGTAGCTATTACATCGGGAAATTGAAATTATACCTCGCTGAAGAATTTGGTATAAAGCTTGTTCTGATCTAAGAGAGAGTTACGGTTCCGAAAATGCTCGCATGAGGTGAATTCGTATATATCGAGCATATCTGCACTATGTAAGCGGGGATACTTTCCATAACTCATTTTGATCCCTCTAAATGGTTAATCTAGCAGTTTTTGATTTGCCTGCTCGGAAGCTCAGCTAAAACACGAAAATGATTCTACGATACATCAAATTATATGAAAAAACAGTGTAAGCCCAAAAAATTCAGATACGTCATTGTGGCAGTGTCCTACTAGCACAACTTGCAGATTACGTATGAGTGAATTTTTTCGAGCAAAGAGAATCAGTGGTCACAATTATAGCTCAGTCCCATGAGATTGAATCGGTATATAACGAGCATACATATAACGAGAACCAGCGGTATTAAACTGAAAAGTTACCTGAGTGCCCTCATCCAATACGAAGAACTTTTTACTTCCGCCAAGGAGGTTAGGTTTCTGCCGAGTTTGTGTGTTTGTATGTCTGTCACTAAGATAATTCAAAAGTTAATGGACGAATCTTTGCAAATTTTATTGGGATCATTAAACATGTTGCGGGAAGAGATGATTCATTTTTGGTGAATATCCATTCTACCGTTTGTTAGTGTAGATACTGTATATCTGCTTCTTTTCTCATCAAGACGCACCTCAAAAATTACTGTTGGATCTTCATTAAAGTTACACGAATCGTTAGGAATGCTATGAAAAGCAAATTATCCAATTTTTGTGGTGATCTGTCGGCTTGTTTTTTTTTTTTCTCTTTGATTTCATTTAAAAGAAACATAACCCAAAGAGTACTGAACTGCTCCATTTGAAATTCGTAGGAATTGTAAGCAATGTGAAAAGACACAAAATATTTAATGGTCATTTTAGCTGATGTTCGGTTGATGCAATTGTGCGCTTGACGAATGTTTTTCAGAATAGAACTCAAAGAGTTATTGACAGATATTCGTGAAATTTGTTGTTAATGTTAGAACTGCTAAAAGGCACAAATGAGTAAAGTTTCATCACGTTCTGCTTGACTGTGAGTGAGTTTGATTGAATGTTTTCCTTAGTGTTTTTTTTTCAGAATATTACTGAAAAAGTTGTGAATGGATCTTGAACAAAAATAAAAACATTACAGAAACTGCTATTAATGCCAAGAGGCCCACGTCTCTTCAGACGACTTTTTAATCGAAATACATGGACAATCTAATACTAAGAATGACCGTCGTGTGTTTATATATAAATATCTAACCTAATCTAATACTAAGAATGACCGTCATGTGTTTATAAATATATATATTTATATGTTCGGTGTCACGCTCTTAACGAAATAGATAGGCGGAATTTAGCCCAGGTTGGAGACTCTGGTCGTCCTCTCCAGCTCCACTGAAAGTGATAGGCAGAAAATAGGCCTGGTTGCAGAAGATGGTAAATGTATCTTAAGCAGGGACAGTTAAAATTCTAACAATGAAGACATCGCAGGCTTAGTCTGATTTGTACGAGTATTAGCTTCTCCATACATCGCATCTACGGCAAAGTATAGGGCCACCTTATGTCTGAATGCACTGTTTGCATTGCCGAAGTTGAAATCGTATAGCACTGAAGATATCTGAAGTTTCCCTTGGCACTCGATCTCATGCTTCTTGATTAGTATTTTCTTCCCACAGATGATTTCGTTGCATGAGCTATTCTTCGTACTTTGATGCAATTGTCAACGAAACTGACGAAACATTAGTTTCCACGAGCAGTAGACAATTATTTCTTCTAGCTTACTGTTTTCCTCTGACGAAGCAGTTTTCTCTTCATAGGTCAAAATTTGAGCAGCTCAAATGAAACAGATATTTGAGGTGGAAAGACGGTATCAACGGTATCTTTGCTACAAAACGAACACATTGTATATACTGTAAGCTGGTATTTTGTTTAAGTTTGTTGGAGTATTTTGCTCAAGATATTACTTCTGCCTGTCTATATAGAAGACCTAAGGATGACAGCACAACAAAGGATCAATGAAGAAAAGAAGATAATTAAGAAGCAAATAAGAGAAGAGGAGATTCCGCACCGGCCTAGAGGCATCAGGCACACGTATAGGTTATTGCGTGAATTCTTCACGCACGGGTCCACTAGTATTGAAGAATGCGACGAGAAGCAAAAAGAAGAAATTCGGTTACCCACGACGTACGTTTCGCTGTCCTCAGCTCATCAGGTGGGAGGCTCGAAGATGGGCGAAATTCAAATCGTTGAATTCTGCAAAAATTTTCGGCAGGTTATCACAGTGAGATGTAGCTGTGATACCGAGTATTCCAAAGCTTAAATAGAATTTTCAAACTAGCAAATGTTTCTTGAAATTTGGAACATTGTCCGCTACGTTGACTCCAACTCCAATACANCGAGCAAAATTTTTGTAAAGAAAAACGAAAGCGTAGATATGATACGGTGAAATGAACTCAAGTCTCTAATTTACGCCTATCTATTTGTGAAGAGCGTGACTGACACACACACACACACGTAGATACAAGCGTATTAATATATAGATAACGAAAAAAATATTGGGATTGGGCAGAATTTGGAAACATCAACTAACAACTAACTAACATTGCATAGAATATTATCATCGTCTTAGACAGTAGAATGACTCAGGGTGATTTCATTTTCTAAATAGCCTCTCTGGATTCTGAGTTTACTTGCCATTGGCGAAATTTCAAGCAGCTGGTGATATGCTGATGGAACTCGTATCCTGTTTACCAGCTTATGACAAAAACAACAAAACAACGACTATGACGTCATTGATAAACTACATTTTATTGTGAAAATCTATATTATTAATTACGCTGTTCGTTCGGTAATTCGTTCGTTTGTTCCTTCGTTTCTTACGTTCTTCGATAATAAATAGAAGAACACTGAAGTGAATAGTTTTAAAGCTTAGCAGCTGTCATCAGTCAAATAACTTGGCAGAAAGTCTGCTGAATCTTCAAAATAATGTGAATCAGGCTGCATTATGAAGCTGACGTGGGCATTTATGATACGGCGAGGATCATCAATCGGAGGATTTTTCTAATAACAAGGAGGTTCGAATAGAGGAGTGCACCCTCTTTATTTACCCTACGAGAGCGTTTCGAGTAAACTTTCCTCTTGAGCTGGCTGAGTGGCATATCCAATCGTAGAGCGGCATTGCCTCACGCTTCTTGTATAGGAAGCGTTTGGAGTCCTTGAGCTCAAATTTTACTAGCCATCAACTGTCGACGAAATTCTCCCGTATGGAAGTATGCAATTGAAACTGTATCATGTATACCAACTTATGATGACAGTAACATAGTGAGCACTGGGATATAAACCTTCTGACATGATTTTCTTGAAAAAATATTGAATTATATGCTGACCACTGAATTCATCCTACTGCTTGAGAACAGTTCAGCCACTTCAGGGACTTTAAACGCCAATTCCAGTCACGTGACAAGCCATGTGTTTACTCGCCCAGAGAGATCTCGCGCTCGCTCCTCCCAGTAAAAGCTCCTAGTCTAATAATTATTTTGATGCACCTGAGCTGTTCTGTGATAGCGAGTTAGAATCTGTATCTTTGTTTGCCGTTACCGCGGGAATTCCAACAGGATGCAGCTTTCGTAACCAAGGTTCTTTTCTATAAAGAACGAGGACGAAGTGGCAGAAGTAGGCTCAAGTGAAATCCTCAGCCCTTTTTTATCTGAATGCACTTCTTGCCACGTTAGATAGTTTGACGATCCTGTTCCCTTCTGATGGAATTCAGTAGGCAATAATTTGACCATTTTGCAGAAAAAGGCAAAATTTTGAGTACGGTACTTATCGTTATTGGCAATGAAATGCAGTTCTTGCTCTTCCAGCTTCTCCTGCCGTTCCCGTAGAGTCTGACCTTGATTACTTTTCTATGCATCGAAATTAAATTTTTTGTTGGCTTACGATGTATGCATTCAGCAGAAAATCAGTGAAGAGTAGATGAACCGATTTTTTTTTCCGTTGTACTGTAGTAGACGTAGTAATTCTATATTCAAACTTCTTGGGTGCGAGTAAAGACATGGCTTTGTCACGTGATCGAAGCTGGCGTTTGGAGTCCTTAAAGTGGCTGAAGTGGCAGTGGTCATCACATATGATTAAGGAAGATACAGACAGGCAGTTCTTCAGTTTTTTGCAAAGACAAACGTGTCTGAAGATTTATATCCCATTGCTCACCCAGTTACTTTCATCATCAGATGGTATACAGGACACAAATTTCCTTTGCATACTCCCATCCACTCGGAATTTTGAGGAGGATCACGTGACAAAGCCATATGTTTACTCGCCCAGAGAATGCTTGGGCTTGCTCCTCCACCAAGAAGGTTATGTTTTCGTCTTGTTTGTCTGTCTGTCTGCCTGTTTGTTCGTCTGTCATTAAGATAACTCAAAGAGTTATGTACCGATTTGGACGAAATTTACAGAGACTGTCGGGCATGTTAGAAAAAACAGACGATTAACTTTTGGTGAAGATATGTCCATCCTTTTGGTTGTTTGTCTGCCTCATTTATCTTAACGCCATAACTCAAGCAGCTATGGATGGATATTTATTAAATTAACATTAGTTTTTAGGTATATAACAAAGAATAAATGACTAAATTTTATGAATGATTCATTTGTTTCTAATTTTATGCTTATTAGTACAATATCTCAAAAAAAAAAATGAATGGAACTTCATGAAATTTATAGGGGTTGTTAGTAACGTTAACGTGTTTGTCCTAACGTTTGTTAGCAGCATAACTCAAAATGGTATGAACGGATTATCAAGAAAATTGCACAAGCTGTTATTATTATGATCAAAGGGCACAAATGATTAGATTTTAGAGTTGGTACTAAGACAACATGGTTGCTGAACCAATTAGAATTTTTTGCTACCGTTGCCTCGCTTGGCGGGGGCATGCGCTCTTGTTAGGGTTTTTCCGGTCATGCGCCATTTATATTTATTTAAATTATATATATATATAATAATTATTGTACATGATTATCACGGGAATGCAAATTGAAATAGATTTATTACCCAATGACATGAAATTGATCGATATTGGACATGAACTTATTGAATTGAACAACAAACTCAAGGATACTGACACACAATGCATGAATGGCGCACGGCAGGACCCCACGTACATTGGGGGTGAGCTACGCCCCCGCAAATCCTACTATGTTCAAATGTGAC
>LQNS02277100.1:2149751-2160255 GCA_001587735.2 Parhyale hawaiensis
AAACATACAGACTGACGAGCAAAACTGACGTGAAAATGTTCTTGTTAAGAGTTTTTATATTTTACAATTCTCACGGGGTCCTCCTTCCCTATTTGTTTTACTTATACATAAATCGACGTGTTTTTTTGAAGGGCACCTGAATTGCTAACCGAGCTAATAATGGTAATCTATTTAATACAAGTGAAACGTCTCGTGGAGCAGTCTCGTGGCAGACGACGTAGTGTGAGGTACAGAACTGTTGCTCTAAGCCTCGCGAATGAAACCTGATCTCATGCCTGCTCTCGAAACAAAACTGCGGCTATGTTAACGTCAGACCGAAAGTTAATTCCGTGATCATTCTTGCCCGTTTATAAAAAACAGAAAAAGATAAGAAATATTATAGTATAAAAATAGCATTTTTATACACTTTTTTATCTATTGTAATTGATACATGGTATTTGTTAAGAGGTTAATTTTTGTCATTATGTATGTATACACTATCCAGAATTAGATCTACAATATTAAGTCCAAGCTATTAGCAGTTCATATTTCAGCTGCTAGAAGATGATATTGTGACATTGTGAATTGAAAAGTTATTAATATTATCGCCTGCGACCGAAGTGAGGGAGGCGATAATGTCTTCGTTATGTATAGGTGTCTATATAGCTTTCCACTCAAAACCACCAAATAGGGTTGAGCTATCATCACAATCTCTTGCAAGCAGGTAGGTTAGGAGGGTAGCCCTAGTTATAAAAATACCAAATTAGCTAACTCAGCAATTTTTGTCACATTCCTTTGTCGCGAGGTGTTCGAGTGTAATTATTATTTTCATTACCTGTCTCGATTTAATTGATCATATTCAGTGATGCCGTCCCAGGAGCGGCTAACAGCATCTCACCAGCTCGCTAATCTCGACGCCACAGTTTATTTACAGAAGATAGTTGTGTCAAACTTGGGCGAATGCACTTCACTCTTTTTCAGGTTTGTGACGTCAAAATTACGTCAGGCCACTGTGGAAACATCAAAAATTATTCGTAGCAACAGTGGCGTGACGCAATTGTGATGTCACAAACCTGGAAATTTAGGGGTGTATCGCATACATTAAAATTTGACACAACTGTAAATCTTCTGTATATGAACTGTGTCGACGCAACACTCACAACTTGATGAGAAGATGTGCAGCTTGCACGACTTGCAAGCTACTGTATCTAGGCTACCATTCGGTACATAAATTACGACGATGTACGAGCTTCTCGTCCTTCCATCAAGTTGCGCATGCAAGTGCATAGTGTGGAACCGGCATAAGTGACATACATACATCGAAGTCAGGATGAAGTTGGATTTTCTGGAGGAAGGAAGAGCAATTGTGAAATAGGAAGGTAAAATTCAAATACATGCAATATAAGCTAAGTCATATTAAGGAAAAGCTTTTAGTGGAGCGGTAGGAGACGTTATTTTGGCACTTTATATATATATATAATAATAATTAATTAATAATAATTAGCTTCTATTAAGAACACAATGGGTTCACAAAATATGCTTACAAGCTTACAAGTAACAAACAAAGTAGCCAAAATTGGACCTAGTAATTAGGCCCAGTCACAAATACTGGTGGCCTCGTACAATGAGAATAAATAGATACACTCAGCCTACACCTGCAGACACGAATGGCATTGAGCAGCTCAATTTCAGCCAGGAGAGAGAAGGAACTCTTGACTGCATTGGAACAGAGAATTTAACAGATTATCCTTGTACAGTATGATTGAGACACAGCGTTTCATTTTAGGTGATATATGACGATTATAGAAGCCGTTAAAGAAATTTTGGTACCCAACTTTGATCCTCCCACCTGATGAGCTGGAGAACAGCGAAACGCGCGTCGTGGGTACAAAAATTTCTTCAACGGCTTCTATAATCGTCATCTACATTTTGCCATCTCAAGAGAATATATATATATATATATGATTAGGTAAATCAAATCCATTGCTAAGCAAAAGTACATTGCACTTGTGGCTGTAGATCTGTGAAACGCCCGTTTGCAACGCAACCTATTTTGTGATATGAGTCCTCGAAATGGATTTTTCTGGCGGATTGAATTACACGTTAATTTATTTATTATGCATTTCGATCAGCTTGTGCTAATTGTTCTTAGGGTATTAAAAATGTTGAAGGAAACGAATAGAAGCACAATTAGAAATTTTGTTACCCAAGACGCGTTTCGCAGTATCTCGGCACATCAGTTGGGAGCGTTGAAGATGGTCGAATCTGAACTCGGAAGACGTTAAGATTTTCTGAAATTTAGCCAGGTTATCACAGAAGCTTGAAGCGTGAATATAATGAAAGAGAAATATATTGCTCTGAGGACATGAAAACAACTAAGCCTTCTTAAAGGTGGTCTGAATGATGCATGACCCTTTGAAGGAAGTTCTTTATTATTATTATTTTAATTGCGTCTTTTTGTACATTTTCTCCTGTGTTTTAGTGTTAATTTACTTGTAGAGCTCAGTAAGCAGTCTAGGGTCGTATTTAAGGGTTAGCCAACTGTTTTATTGCATCGTAAGTTACCTGAGGATTTACGTGTGGTTATGTGCATTATTAAATGAATAAGATGGTAATAAAGACTTCGTTACTGATTTTTGTGTTTTCACTTGCATTAGTCGTTAGGTGCTCAAGCTAATAATAAAAAGAGAATAATGGAGTATCTACTGTCATGCCAGTGTCATGGGTGATAAACTATTAGAGTTTGTTCTAGGCAGCTCGCTCCCACCGAAGTCGTAAGCGGTCACTCGGCTTATCGAGTTAATATTTGTTACACAACTGTGGAGAAATAATATATCGCAATATCTGATGATATAGCACCGATAAAGGTAAAGTCAACATTGACTGCAGTCTCCACTGGGAAACCCACACGCACTGCATCATGCGGCAGTCATAGGCCAACTCGCCCAAAAGTAGTAGGTACAGCTGCAGCTGACGATGAAGCGCTAAGAACTATGAAAACGAAACGAAAGGTTCAGTGACCCGTCAACCATACCCTAAGGTAAGTGCCCTCGCGATAGCCAGGCTTACCGACCAAATTTGCTGATGCAAGTCTCCGAGCGCATTGCACATAAGTCGGTTAACTGGCCTGGGGATCGTTCTCAGGACCCCCAGCAGAATTATTGTGCAGTACGCAACCGTCGCTGCTTCCCAGTAGCAAAATGTATGAGAGTATGGTTAGGCGTAGTATCGTAATTTTAATATCTTGCAGAAATGAAATACCAAAGATATAAATACAGCGCATGGCGAGGAGCAAAAATGTTTAGCCTGCTCATAGTTCTTCGAATGAAATTGCTTGCGCCGTCGCTTCGTAAATTTCTTGCACATCAGTGTTGTACTATAGTAGTATTCAACACATCGCTCTGGCTTCCACGGTGCCAATTAATTATTGGTACTTGACTCCATCGGATCTCACCGCAGTAGGGGCAGGGAACTGGAGTCCTCCGAAGCGAATCCCTGGCGCTTAGCGCTTCAGCAGTGTCTCTGTCACACTTATTCGGAAATCATGCTCACATATTTCGTTCGAAGGATGAATGTCGTTGCTTTTGCCGCAACTACTGACACATTCAGGGTATGTAAAATACTAAATGCCACTTTCATGAGCCCAGTCGTGGTCTGTAAGTGCCCCATTGCCTGTCATACAGATCTATACGCTTCCCATATACACCTTTGCTGTAAATATATGTCAGTGTAGTGAGACCTACATTTTACTTTCTTCCTATTTTCACATCGGTCTCAGTTTTGTGCACAATAGTTATTTCTGGTAGCAGTAACAACAGAAATGTATTTCCCCTTAACATATAACACTGTTTCCAGTGGCTCAGAGGTGAGGTTGCTGGCTTTGCTGATTATCAAATGTCGAGAGTTCAAACCCACGCGAGTGAAGAGAAGTCGTGACTTTTGGGAATGCACAGCGTCAGCATTTGTGTCACTCGTAGTCACTGGGGGGGGGGGTGCAGTTGTCTGCGGGGTATTCTATCAATAAGATGCCATAGCTACGATAAACTGTGGTCGACAGCTGTCTATTCTAAAGGGCCCAAATCAACATTTAAATACGACACGAACCATTGGGCGTGCATTTCCTATTTAGGTTATACGGTCAACGCAACGTTACCTCCACTACTCCGTCAAATAACAAAATCGTTGGCATCTCTTTTTTCTGTACCTCGTTTTTTGGCGTTAGAGAACACTGACGAGAGCGGTTTCCTCAAATTACGCCGCAAGCACAAATTTCTCATTTTGAAAGATCACGCAAGAGTTGGTAGTTCCTAAAGGAACTCTAGAAAATAACCATAGGAGCTGCTTCGTAGGAAGTAGCATTTTATAAGCCTCTGATAAGTATATTGAAATATAACGGAACCGAGCCTGTAATAAATTAAAAGTAATTGAAGCAAAAAACAAATAAGTAAATAAATCTTAAGGGCATGTCCAAACATTACAATGGCAACACTGGTTATTGGAAAGCTACGGCGAGGGACGGATGCAATTTGACACTCTTGCCATCCCAATAGCGAAGTGTTCAGTCTCCGTAGATTCGCTGGTAAGCATCATTTATTATGTCTAGGACATCTATTGTTTACAGTAAAATGTGACAGAGTGAAATTAAAATGTGGCATTAAGATAGATGGTAAGGTAACGATTTTGTATGGCCAGAGAGTTATTGCAATTTTTTTTTGCATGACATTTTATTCCCTCATAGCTGCCCCTTCTTCCACCCTCGATCAGTTAAACTGTACAAAACTGTCAATCGGTATCCTCGACGGATTCCCATTCGTCTTTGGAAGCTATTCATGTTTAAGTCTAAGTAATATTCATTCCTACTTTTTTTCGGATAATAAAGAATGTCTGTCCCCTTATAAAGAGAAGTGGAATACCTTTGATAAATTACTGTTAAACTCATTGAAATTTGAATGTCATCTTTTTTTCATTTTCTGATAAATCAGTATAATATAAATCCTATTTTTACTCCGAGAATCTACGTCTGAACGAGAATTTTCTAGTTCATTACGGAGCCAACCAAATGAACTTGCTGGGCTTTTCCTGTTACCAAAGTTCTAAGGAATGTCCTTTGAATCACACAGCATCCGCACTTCGTTTTCCAATCGTATGAGTTTACTTGAATGACCCGCGAACGAAGTGAGAGAGGTGATAATGTTTTCGTCAAAGATTTAAGTATACCTGTATATATATGTTTGTATATTTGTCTGTCCACCCAAAAACAGGTAGAAGGAGCTGAGCAATCTTCATATTTTTTGTAGGGAGCTTGGTGGGGTGATCTAGATCTGACCCATGCCAAAAATCTACGCTTAGCTGGCCATAAAATATGATGACGTTTAATAATAATAATAGTACTAAACCCGTACGTACTGAGCCAAGATTGAGATGAATAGCGTTAGGATCCAGGGGCGTGTACACTGTACAGTCACCGACGACCTCAGCTTCCTTAAGCCGTTTAACATCCGCGAACAAAGTGAGAGAGGTAATAACGTTTTCGCTGACGGTTTAAGTAAAAATATATTTGTATGTCTATCTACCCAATAAGTGGTGGAAACAGTTGAGCAATCTTCACAGTTTTTCGTAGGGAGTTTGGTAGGTTGACCTAGATGTGACCCATCTGAAAAAAGCTGGGCCCAGCTGGCCATGAAACATGACGGCGATGAAATTTGCTGTCCACCCAAACTGCCAAAAACAGGTAGAAGGAGTTGACGTATGTTCATGATTTTTTGCTGGGAGTCTTGTGAGTGGTCCTCGATGTGACTACGCCAAAGAACTAGGATTAGCCGGTTATAAAAATTGCTGGCGATGAAATTCGCTCCCACCACGGGCGTTGATCTTACGCCACGAGGTATTCAAGTTTAACTTAGATGCCACAACTGCGTCATTCAGCCCTTCCTCCTCATAGTGACTATGAATGGAAGAAAGTTCTCGCTGCATTGCCAAGCTCCAAGACTTTCCTCACAGTCCTAGGACGAGAATGCTCACCCTCTTGACAACGATAACGGTAGTACTCCTAGTCAATGAACCACTGGTCGGGGTAATTGGTAATGATGTACTAAACTGAAATAGTGTAGCGTAGGAAAGGGTTGAGAATGATGGTGTCATAGACAATCATATGAAGGCCGGTCTTTACACAATAGTCTTTTCTACGAATTCACTTGTCCACTCGCTCGTATGTTTGAAGCGTTGTTGTCCACACAGTTTATGCACGACACAAAAAGTTTGAAAAATATAATAAACGGTCAAATCAGTTTTCTCGGCAAGTGTTGTTAGGCTAGTTACAGGTATTCCTTTAAATTTGGTGTGAAAAAAAAAAAAACAAAAACCAGCGCACTCTTCTGCTGTTTCTACAGCATAGCAACGCCAGCGTACTGACAAGTGGTTGAATGCAACACCTGCAAAAGAACGGCCATTAGAGTAACTACAAAACTGAATAATTGCTTCCGTCAAATATGAGAACGCGTCTGAACTAGATCCAAACTGTCTGTTTTTATGAAATTATTAATTTATTAAAAACTAGAGCACTTTAGAGCGCTTACCTTCGCCATGCAAGGCAACGCCAACGGGAAATTCAATTTGGTCCTGAAACTATTTTTTCCTGTTATCCGCACTAAAATCTCGTCATTTGTGCCTTTTCATTTTAATAACAGCTTCTTTTTTTTAAAGATCCTGTAATAACTTTTAGAGTTATATTACTGGCAAATTCTAACAAACTTTAGTGATAGTGAAATCCACAAATAGACAAAGTCATCACCACCCAAATTTGATCAGTTATTTCTTTAAACAAAAAGGACGTCAAAATTGATCCGTTGAATTCAATCGCATTTTCGTATCCATGATACCAGTGCTATTTAAATATCTCTAAACAATCAAGAGATGACGATGACGTCACAACGACCTCGAACGATTGATTTGAGATACGTTAAGAAGCTGTGCGTCAGTGCTTTCCATTGTCTGTGGCTGCTGATGCCTGCTTCACAACAACTAGGTGAATTTGTCCGGTTTAAGTGACACATACAGGCATGGGAAAGCTTGATTCGACAAATGATTTCAAACGCGAGTGATTTTGAAACTGGATAGAAGGCAGCTGCTCCAAAAGTGATGCCGTTAAAAGTTTCCGTGTCGTTTCCATCTGTGAACAAGTTCGCGCTGTTGGACGGCGTAGTATCTCATGCCCTTTGAACTGGCCAGAATTTGTGCAACTGACTTACGATGCTGCTCCTAAGTGACTATCGCAGAGCTAATACTGGGGCCTTACTACTCATTCGCACTGACAACTTGATCCGGGACGTGAAATCTGCTCGTCATTTATTCTACCGATTTTAAATATGCGTAAAAATTGCAGCCGAGCTGCATTTCCTAGTAGCTGTTGGGCATGTGCATGTAACGGTTATAATTATCTTTACTAGCTGGACTCGTGAAAGAATTCACGGTTTACAAACTTTATTGTAAAAATTTGTAAAATTCCTGGTACCGGAATGCATGTTACTGGATTTTATTGTAATTAGTTGCATATCTAATTTTATCCTATTTATCAGTGCAAATCGGTAGTTGCACACCCAGTAGGTAGTTGTCCGTCTGGTGGTAGCTGTTCTCCCAGTGGGTAGTTGTCGTTCCAAGAGGTAGTTAGCCTCCTATGCGGAAAGCTGTCCTCCTATGGAGGTATCTGTCCTCCTTGTGAACCGTGGTTATTCTACGGTTGGTAAATGTTTTCACTTACTATAGTTTAACCTGAGGTAGTGCTTCTAATTTAATCCAACCCATCAGAGCTGACGTCCGTCGCTTACTCCTGTCTTTCGTTTCACAGTCCGTCTACCTTACATTTCGTCTAACCTTTCCTAATATTTTTATGTCACCACTAAATCTAATCACAAATTTATTCTGTCAGCAATGAATTGGCATTTGTGTCTAAGTCAAGACAGAAACATGACGGTACATGTTGTATTGTTCTTCATTGTGCAGTAGTTGCACACCTTTTCTAAGCTCTGTTTTAAGTAGTTCACTAGTAATTAAGCCCTTCCCAATCTTACGCATTTCAATTTTTTGCCAACATAGCCTATTCGATTTTTCTCACTATTTCGGGACCCGTGGATACTGATCAATAGCCCATTATTTTTCTGCTTTGTTTAATGCTATAGCTAGGTAATAAGAGAGAGCATATTCGGTCAATTTCTTCACTCGCAGCAGGGAAATCTTCTGTTGTCAAGCTGTCATTATATTTGCTCAGACATGGCACTGTAGTGGAGGAATTCCCACGGTAACTGCAAACAATGATAGTGATTCCAACGCGCTGACACAGAGCAGCTCAGGTGCATAAAAATAACTAGAACGCCTCGTTTCGTAAGACCATCACCCGCGGTGGATCTCTGCAAAAAATCAGGAACGTAGCTGAACTCCTACCTCTTTTGGGTGGAGAGCAAATTTCACCCCCGTCATCTTTTATGACCAGGCCAACTAATCCTAGTTTTTGGCATGGGTCATATCAAATGCAACTCACAAGACTCCCTGCAAAAAATGATGAACATGCCTCAATTCCTTCTACCTGGTTTGCGAGTTTGGGTGGAGAGCAAATTTTATCATCGTTATTTTTTATGACCAGCTAGGCCCAGTTTTTTTGACATGGGTCACATCTAGGTCAACCCACCAAACTCCCTAGAAAAATTATGAACTCCTTCGACCACTTTTTGGGTGGACAGACATACAAATATATATATATATACAAATATACTATACAAATCTTCAACAAAAACATTAACACCTCTCTCACTTCGTTCAAGGGGTGATAATTATTAGAAAGAACTTGCATCCGATCGATGATCTCCGCAGCATCATAGATACGTCTGCTACTTAATGCTGCCTGACTCATATTATTTTGAAGATTTCACCGACTTTCTTCCGAGCTATTTGACCGTTGACAGCTGCTGAGCTTTAGAACTATAGTTTTAATTTCCGTCTATCTATTTTTGATAAACGTAACACACGAAGGAACAACGCTATTAATAGCATAGATTTCTAGCTGGACCCGTGGGAATTTCACGGTCGGCTAGTTAATATTCCCACTTTTTATAATGAATGAATCTTGACCTACGCTATTATAACTCACTTATGTTCGACCTAATGCAGCTTCTCAACCTAACTTACTGTTAAACAACGCCTGTTCTTTAATCATAAAGAAGTGCGTCTAACCTCAATTGCGCTGCACACGAAAGTCGAAACAGGGCAACGTTGCTCTCTATCTTTCCCCTGGCGCTGCTGTGTATGCAGCTTCGACTTCTCTAATATCATTATATTCAAAAGCTGCTTAAACTCCGAGCCGAGCCAGCTACTCTCAGTGCTCCCTTTTGACTCTGTTTTTGAATTACCTCTGGGTCTTAATTCACAGCTGCCCAATCGATGTGTCTTAAGAGATTCAACCATGGCTGAAGAAGGTAACAGGTGAACTCATTGCTTGGCCATTTTGAGACGGTTCTGCGCATCTCCTCGTATAACGTCAGGAGGAGCAAAGAACGTCGGTGTTACACAAGTATCAATAGTACCGTATTTATAACTGATTTATACCATTATTCCCGCTACCATGAGCTGATGATTGATGTATGGCTATTTTGAACCCGAAGAAAAGAACTTGGTGAACCTTCTCCGTTTTCCCGAAAGCTCCGGAGCGGCGAAAGGACACTAGCTTGAGAGCATAGTACACGCGTATGTTAAACCAGTTGGCAGCCAGGCACGGGTTAAACTTTGCATTTATCATAAGAATAGGAAAACTATGACTTCATTGCACGTAACAACTGGTCAAAATCATCAACTGGTGACCTTGGTAAGTCCGGTGTGGTTTACGAGTTTAAATGTAACCCCGGAGACTGTATGTCTCTTGGCAACCGCTACATCGGGCTTACTAGGATGACGCTGCAAAATAGTTTGTGTCATCATAAATATCAGGGTGCAATATTTAATCACTATCGCCTTATGCACAACTGTAAACCCAGTAAAGAAGACCTCCATAGTAAAAGCAAGGTCTTGTACAGCGCTGCAAATAGAGAACATCTGAATATTGTAGAAGCCCTCCTCATCCATAGACATAAACCAAATCTCAACGAAAATACCTTAGATTTTGAAGCACTTATACTGTATCGTAGAAATGCAGGTACCGACGTTGTAGAAACATAGGCCTATGCGCCGGCCGTACATGCGGGTAATACCTCGCTTCTAACTGGTGCAATACGTTTGTGACGATAAAGTGCCCCTTTACAGTTTCTAGTCATGTTTATTCATAGATTTGTATATTCTTTAGCATACTGATAGTCTTTGTTTATTTATGTGCTTTAATTTCGCCCTGTACATTTCAGATGGTATATACTAGCCTGATGTGTAAAATTTTTTCTGGAGGGACTAAAATTTTGACTAATATTGAGAAGAAGATGCGGCTGCATTCTATGAGCTGTATTCCTCTCCAAGCAAATTGATGTGTAATTGCAGTGTTGAGTTTCAAATC